>NQII01000363.1:547859-570651 GCA_002778355.1 Clitarchus hookeri | reverse complement strand
GGGGGGGGGGACATAAGCTGACTTAACGATTGAACTTAGGTGAAATTAGCTGAAATATCAGCTATATCATAAACATAGTAATGAATAAAATGAAAGAACACTGTTTATAATTATTAACCCTTTAATTAAATTGTTTAAACTAATTTTACCTAGCGTGAAGCACAGATAACATCTACATTTCCCCGCCTCTGCGGTAAGATCTTGCATAAGAAAAAATTCAGTTCAGAAAAAAAATTAAAATTTCAGTTCCAATTAATAGTAAGCAAGGTCTAGCATAATTTCAAGATAAGCCATTTCAGTCTACAAAGGTCTCGTCTGTCCGGTGTTGCTGGTTGACGTCACCCAATAACGCTTCGGTGACTGCGTGATTGTAACACAAAAAAAAAAACTAAAATATTTGGCGCTCAGGGCCTTATATTTATTGCCCGCGCCCCTTCTTACGCGGAAACTAAATCAGGATGGGCAGTCATTTCAATCAATCAAGTTGATCAGCCGTCCCCAACATTATGTTGGACTGCTAAGCCTGATAGCTCAAAGGAGACAAGTTAAGTGAAGATATTTGGGCGGCTCCTAACAGCGAGGTCTTGAGAGTCGATCCGAAAGGAGTGTGTCATTTATAACTTACAATAAATTGTAGGCTACTTAAAAAATCCGGATATCGTAGATTTATATCACAAGTTAATAGAACTTAAATCAAACTTTGTTCAGTCACACAAAACCTCCTTGGCTTGCAGTTCATATCCACGATAAAAATTCAAACCTGCCTTAATTAAGGTGCTAAGAGAAAACACTTTTAAGTATGCCTAAGCTGAATACAATAATACGTTCTTGTTATTAAAAAAAAAATTCTGGGAGGCGATATAAAAATTATAAATTCGACTGTGAGAATGGGGCTTCAAAATTTTGTAAACAAACAATGTTACGCACAAAATGTTAACAAACAGAAAACTCACGATATTACCAAAGCTGTAATACCTTTACAGTGAATCTGAAAGGGCTAAAATTGAAGCCGAAAAGTCAGTTAAGACGAGAAGTACATATTTTGACTGGGCTACACATTTGACGAGCGTAACTGCGAGACATACATACATGGTGTATCTAAATTCGACCGACGAACTTCTGCTGCAGGTTAACCACGAAGAAAACAAGTTGAAAACATATACGACCTATTGTCTAAAGTGAATCCTAAGGACGGCACAAGTCTTTGAGGTTGGACCTGAAAAAACTAGTTACTTCTTCGCATCTTATTGAAGTTCTCTGATCTCTACTTGNAAACGACTCTCAAGAGTATAGTGCATCGAGAATGATGTTGAACCACCCACTCATCGCTACTCTGGAACTGCAGTAGTGTGTGTGGAGTTCACTACATAAATATATAATACTGTTGCATTACAGTTTCTCTTAACATTAGAATATATTGTAATGTGACACTGATAATACTGTATAACGTAACTTCAGGCGAGGCACCAACCCACCTCCCAGCAAGATTCAGCATCCGCTTCACCTGGCCTATGGATTGTCCGCCGCTGCTGCGCGTCCAACAGAACTAGCGGGTTGGGGGTCTTTAGAGGAACTCCATGTTGTAGGTACTCTGACACGTATGTTGGACTACGCCGCCGGGCCGGCCCCACCCGCACGCAACGCATTGTATTTAATCCCCACTGTCAGGTCCTGGGGAAGTCGAGAGATCCCGCACGTTGTCTCAATCGCCGCCCGCCCGAGGATCCTCGGAGCTGGTGCGCAGACGTGGACAATGGAGTCTCTTGTCTGGCGGGCCACTTGGACGTCACACGGCCGGCAACGTTGCTCAAAGACGCGCCGCGCCGACTCTTGCTTGACCCTTGACCCTGCACACACGTCTGTCCCGCTCGTGTGTTGGCTCAACAGCCACCCCCCACCCTACCTCCCATCCCCATACCTCTCGCGTACTGTCTGCATGCCCTCCAGCTACATACCCCACGAGCGTTCGCTTCATCAGTGCAGTATTATTATGTAATTGAGTACATAGTTACTATTGAAATTGTCCGTGTAAAAATTTCTAAGCATTTCTCAAGACCAGCATCGAAGCTAATCCGCTGCCCGGCATCTGTAGACGTACACTTGAAATCCGAGTCAGTCAGGTTTTACGGCCTGGACAGTGAAATTCTCAAGGAGTCAGTAGAATTTTACTGATCCAAGCAGAGCAGTTTCACAACATCTCCAGCCGAATTCGCTGATTTGGAGCAATTGTAACTCTCGATTTTCGAGTGTAGCCTACACTGTAAACCCGAATCAGTGATATTTGTCAGTGAGATACTAGTCACTGAAAGTACGCTATAAGGTATTTACAGACTGGGCAGTCAGTCGGATGAACAGGCATTATTTGTCATTGTGTGGTATTCATTGTCATGTCTGGACTGGAGATGTGTCGTTAAGTCCTGCTTTATTTTTCCTCTGTTTACTCGAAATTGAGATGGGGACTTTTACAATTTTGTATTATTACCTACACGTATTTTTGTCGCTATTAAAACAAATAAATTAATTTTATATGTGCAGATAACTGTGGAAATGGGTGCGACCGTATCACAACGCCCAAAACGTATAGTACTTCACGTGTTTACAAGGTGACCAATTCACTAATTATTCTGTGTGCCCGCTTAATGCCGTTTAAAAAATAATAGGTTTAGTGAAATGCCAAACGAACAGCAATCGTTTCGCCACGTAAAAATATTTAACCCTTTGGCAATAAACGTGTACATTTAAACCGCTTTGCAATGTTTGAAGTAATGCCTCTTCACAGGTACCATCTACGCATTCTACAACGCTACGAAGCGACCTTAAAATCAGTGAAATTCAGCTTCCGTAATTATCAGTACTTTTCAAATAATTTTAAGTGGAGCCATTTTCAGTGGCTTTCGCTGAATTGGTTCCATTTACACTATTTCAGGTTTAGAGTGTAATTTATTCTTAATAGTTTTTAGATGTTTACAATTTTATTGTAAAATTTCAGTCAGGAATGAACTTAGCGTGGACTCAAAATTGGACTGAACACTGCGTGAATTTCGCGTGTTTGCAATGCAAAATCTAAAAATTTTGAGCTGAAATGCAAACAAGAACGAAGGCAAAGCGTTGTTGAAGTGAAAAAAGACGCAGGGTTGTGTTATGGTCATGGCTGGACCACAGAATTACTTTTGAAGTTTGGTTTTTCTGATATATTCCGGTTATCTACTGCAAAGATTTATATTCAGTACATAAACGTCTTTTTAAGACTCTAAAAATCAGCATTTTGNTATTCCGGTTATCTACTGCAAAGATTTATATTCAGTACATAAACGTCTTTTTAAGACTCTAAAAATCAGCATTTTGTAAACAAATCTTTTCAGCATGGTGACTTCCAGTCTAGGCGTTTGCTTGAAGTAAATTTTCTCTCCTGATTTTATACTCCACTTGATTAGAGCCTGATTACCTCACTCCACTCCTGTTTCTATCTGGCCCGAGTGTATTTAGGATAAATTTCAACTGCGGTTGTGCGGATTTGCGTGAGTGGTACTTCTTTGGTTGAATGCTAAGCAATCCGGAATGCACGACGTATTCCTCAATAATTTAAAAGTAATCGTAAAGCCCTGCCATGGAAGTTAATAACTTTCAAAGCTAAGAATGGAATATATNAAGCCCTGCCATGGAAGTTAATAACTTTCAAAGCTAAGAATGGAATATACTGTTATCCTAGTAGTTTTCACAATAACGGTGATGACATGACGGAATATGTTCGTGCAATGATGCTAAAACATATTACCTTCCCGTTATCTTGTTCAAGATTTTGGCTTATTTTAAAAAAATAGTTATCGTGAAATTTTAATGTATACATGTATGACTTTGTTTGCTTACTGTTTCTGTTGACGCCTGACGGGTACATGGGATAGGCATTGCACTGTATTCACACCCTGGGGGGAAGAACCCATGGGGATGTTCCGACATATAAGGGCACACTGGGAAGAACCGAAGTCGAGAGAAACAGGGCATGTCCCTAGAAATAGCTGATATAAGCCCTCGACGAAGGAATCAGGGGGTGCCCCCGACGAGAATTAATGCAGACACAGCTCCCAGGAATCCCCGAAACGTCCTACCACACCCTCCCTCTACCCTGGTTGGAGGACACAAGCAGCTGACGAGACACGACATCCTACACAAAAAACGCGCGAGGTACTCAGGGGATTTCCCGATTTCTCTCTCGAGGAAATGCTGACAGTTAACTTGAATATAGCGGGACACGGGTTAAATTCAGGCGTAACCGAGGAACGGGAGCAGTTGTTTGGGATCAGTTGTTCGCAATCATTGTTCAGCCGAGATGGGAAGGAGTTGTTCGGCAGCCGCGATTGGAGGCGGAGAAGGCAGTTAGTGCGAGAGGCAGTCATATCACGAGGCCGAGTTCGGATCACGGCAGAGTCAATTATCGCCAGCCGAGACGGGAGTAGTTCGGCGGTACAGCCACGAGACGAATTAGATGTAGCCGAAACGGGAGGCAAAGCAGGCACGAGAGTAGTCAGTCGGGTAATGGGAACAGTGCCGAGAATATGAGTAAATTCCCGGAAACGAGTGGCAGCCCCATACCAAGAGGCACCATTCCCCAAGAAGACGTATTCGTGCGCCGGATGGCGACGAGGCAAGCAAGCAGTCAGTCAGTAAGTCAATTGTGACATCACCGAGGAGAGAACCCAGGAACAGCCGAAACTTCATGTGTANAGTCAGTCAGTAAGTCAATTGTGACATCACCGAGGAGAGAACCCAGGAACAGCCGAAACTTCATGTGTAAATTTCCAAGACAAACCCAGTAGAAGTGCCGAGAACTTCGGAGTTCATTTCCGAAAACGTAGTGGCAGTTTCCGAGGTGGGGAAGTAAAAAACGCGGGCCGGATCGTTGCGGACGTCGACGCAGACGAGGAGACGCGCTCTCCTACCAATAACGCCAGTTGAGGTCGCAGATAAAATACAAGTCCCGGGAAACCAATCCCGGACTTCCGAGAGAGTCAGTCAAAGTCGCAGGAAGAAACCAGTCGAGTACAGTACGCCAACGAGAGCCAGTCCGAGGGCCTGACAATGGGCCACCGAACTCACCATGCCTCACNACAATGGGCCACCGAACTCACCATGCCTCACCTACCAACGAAGACAACTCACCAAAAGCCGCAGTCACAGATAAGTAGAGAAACGTCTCCCTTCAACAACCTTCCTCGACGAATAGTATTCAGCCCACAAGCCCTTCAGGCCTACGACTTGTAGGGGGACTCAGTCTCACCAGTGTGTGTAAATACCTATGTTACCTTCAGACAAATAAAATACTGGTGTGTTAACTAACGGAGAATACGAGTATTTGTTTACCCCTCACGCAACAACCACAGGTGCCCTTAGTCTGCGCCAAAGTAATTTAACTATGTAGCCTACTAGCCACCCCCCGTATAACTCAGGTGGCCTATTAGCGTCACTGTTATAATCAGGTTAGAGAATGTTTGGTGATTTATATGAGAACGGAAGTAATTAAAACATTATATTTTTCATTATCACATTTCATTGTAGAATTATTGAGTTTCCGTTTTAAAGATTTTCAAAAAGAAAAAAGAATAACTAGGTCGGTAATATGTAATTAACAACACGCGCGATTAGTTACACGGAGATGCCTGCTTAACAGCATACACTATCCAGAACTAGAAGTCATAACGATAAACTTAAATAGTTAACGTTTACGGTTTATTAGCTCGCTTATTTGGAACAATGCACATGTATTAAAAAGTCTTAATCTCTTGGAAAACAATTTTCAACTAGCTGCGTACATTTAAAGAAAGGTAAAGTAATATAAATAAAAGCTCTTCAATTGCAATTTTCTTATTGTAATACGACTACATAAGTTGCATGTTCATATATCACAATAATTAGTTTTAAGAAAGTTAATTAGAAGCTGTTATTATTCTGGGCTAAACTTTGTAACAGCATGCAGAAAGTGACGTATTTTTCTTTCGCCTTCCTTTCAGGAACTGTGTAAGAACTTTTTACTAGATGGCTTTGAACATTACATATTTAAACATATGTCGTATTTAGGTTTGCAAGCAGCAACGCTGACATCTTCGTTGAATGAANCTTTGAACATTACATATTTAAACATATGTCGTATTTAGGTTTGCAAGCAGCAACGCTGACATCTTCGTTGAATGAATTATTTTTAAGGCTTCACAACAGGTTCAATGAGCTCCTTATTTTAATAATAGTAAAATTACAATCAACGTAAACATGTTTTTTTTTCTATCCAGCTTAGTTACGCAACACGTCTAGCTTTCGAGAATATTGCCGTTTGTTTCGTGGCCACTTGTAAGTTAACTTCAGCCTTTGTATGCCAGCACAAAGTTCCTCTAATTGGTAACACGCTAGTTTGAATTAGAGTACAGACAAAATAAAGCCGTGTGTTCCGGCTTAAGCAGGGAGCAGCGGACACGGCAGGGCTGGCCCACAGGTGGTTACGCCTGGCTCCATATCTCACCGCAGCAGCAGGGCTGTGAAGGCAGCGGAAATGGAACAGGACGACAAGGGGATGAACAATACGGGGATTATTGAATGGCGGGGTGGGAGGGGGTAAACACTTGTGTCGACCGACAACCGCGCGTGTGTCCACCTCTTTGTGCGGCAAACGACGTGTACGATGAGTTATATGTGGGACGTCTTTTCCAGGGGTCGCTAATTGTCCTGGTGGTGTGTATNGCGTGTGTCCACCTCTTTGTGCGGCAAACGACGTGTACGATGAGTTATATGTGGGACGTCTTTTCCAGGGGTCGCTAATTGTCCTGGTGGTGTGTATGGGTAAGAGCTGGGAGGAGGGGGGAGGGGAAGCAGGTGCTTTAGGGAGTGCCAACATCCCGTCGATGACAAAAACTTCCCCACACTGCAGCGGGTCCTCCCTCACAAACTATAAACACATTAATTAGCTTCTTCCGCGGACGATACATCGCACGCCTTTAATCGGCGAGATCTGTTACGCAACCGTTCCGTTGGCGGGGTTCTTCTCTTTAATATTAATGAGCTCTCTGTGGGCGGGAATTTCTACATTATCATTCATTATCGTTACATTTCTTAACGATGGCTAATAATTACCAACTAAATAATACTTTACGTATAAAAAATTACGGGTTNCATTATCGTTACATTTCTTAACGATGGCTAATAATTACCAACTAAATAATACTTTACGTATAAAAAATTACGGGTTTATTTTTTTTCCACGTTCTCACCGCTGGTCATCTTAATATGCATCTATCTTTAGTGCTGCTGTAGATTTGTATCGTTTAATGTCATCCTCAATTTCTCAACCCTTCAACGTTAATTATTTACGTGGTAATCACAGTTAATAACCAGATTTTTCATATTTTTTTTTTAAATTTAGGCTCTAGATATTAGGGCGGAATGGACACGTACTTGAGCCCTTTCAAAAATAAAACTTTAAATTGCTGAAGGGGAACGAACATTTGTATGCCTTCAGTATGGCTACTCCTTGAATGATGGAAACAGTACAAATACAAAAATATTTCCATACATTGCGATTCACACTGCAGCTTTGCATAAGTCTCATTTTCGAAATTAAACTTTTTCTATTTTGTAATTGGAAAATGCGAAAGATAAAGTATTAAAATTAGTGACGAATAATGACACTGAATGAATTTCTTTTGTGATAAGCCAGACTGAAAAAAGTATGTAGAAAGTTATCACGAGCTTCCAAATGCGACGATTCTCCTCTGTGCCTCTAAATGAATCACAGTTCTCAACAATTATTAAATATTTAGACATATTTTGGCGTTAGTTAATCAGCTGTAACAATGACAAGACGTAATTGGTCTGTTCGAAACTGCCTCAGTGTAAATCTTGGTAAGACGCAATGCATCCTGATTGGTTCTCCAGCTCTTCTATCCACTGTTAAACATGTCATTCCAGATATTGCCTTCAATAATAATAATATCACTTTATCAAACACGATTAATGGTTAGGGGTCATAATTGATAAAAATCTGTGCTGGGCCGCTCATGTTACTTGTAGAAAGGTGTAACACTCGCCACATTCTTTGAGTCGCTTAAAAAGACTACTGTCTGTTCGAATAAAAACCACGTAAGTCCAATCTCTACTAACGCCTATAATTGGCTACTGCGATATTGTTTATAACAATCTCAGTGAAAGCCACGTAACACTACTGCAGAAACTTCGAAACACGCGCTTGAAGTTAATATTTAGTTTAAAAACACGTGATACCATTAGCCCCTACCTAAGAAAGCTGTCTTGGCTGAAGCTAGATAGAAGAAGGACTACCAATATCCTATTCTTGTTCCATAAAACACTACATTCTCTCAGACCTCATTACCTTTACGAGCGATTTTCCTACCCGAATGATTGCCACCCAGTAAACACGAGCTCTAAAGGCGACAATAGACTTCTAACTCCTCTACCCAAGACCACATTCTATTTGGACTCCTTCACCACTGTCGCGTCGAGGGCATGGAACAGCCTGCCGATTGAACACAGAAATATTGAAAGTTTCAGTAGATTTAAGAGTACAGTATATAAGTACATACTACCTTAGTCACCCCAGTGGGCGAGGGGATGAAGCTGACTTTTTGGGAAGTTGTGTTTATGCATGTGTGTAGTGTATGTGAGCAAGTGTGTAAGAGAATGAGTGAAAGAGTAAATAAATTGTACCTTCGGTTTGTTTAGTACTAAGCTACATGCTTATATGTTTCAATCCGTAATATTTATGTATGAATTTCTAGCAAGTGAAAGTGAATCAAAAATGGATCCAGTGTAAGATAAGGCGACTATGCCTTAACTGCGCCTTTAAGCCGTTAATAAATAAATCATAAATTAATAAATAAATCTCCTCCATTAGACTGCAGCTTATCGTTGATTATACCCATATCCTCTGTACACAATGTCCATCAGTACTACCGATTGAATTATTTTGCGAGGTCTTCGAATCTTTGCGCTGCGGCTCACATACTGAGCCGTTGATGCTGCTGAAAAGATAACAAAACCTGATCATTTAGAGGAAGGTAAAGTCGTAACAAAGATGTTAAAATACTTATTTTTAAAAATATGTCTGTAGCTTTTCTGAGTGTTTTTATTTTAGCTTAATTTAGTAGATCATATAGCTCGACGATGGCTTACAGCTTAAATTAGCTTTCCTTCTTCCAGGAGCTTGTGCATTCGGTCCCATTTAGAAAACAATCATACTTGATAAATTTTATATTTGCGGCTGCATTACTGCCTCATCCGTCAGTCAAATAGTTTTCTGCAAATAGCGGAGGGCAATAAAATACTTATATATTTAAGCCCTCTTTCTTGAACACACAAATATTTAAGCAGGGGGACATACATATACAGGTATTTGTAAGCTTATATAGAAAAACCAAGAAACCATAACGGTAGAAAAAAGTATTTGCCAAATTTCTGAACAAATATTTTGCTAGAGCGATGCAGTTTTTTTTAAACTAATCTTTCGCCGTAAATTTGTACAGTTCATTGCGACGAAAAATTATGGAAAATGGATGTATAGAAGAAAGGGCCTGTATTTAATAATATTTTTTAAAACATTTCCTTTTGTTAAAATATTTTAAGAGACTTTCTGTTCGCGACAGATAACGAAAACTGGCTAGCTGCGACGTTACCTACCCGCACACTTCTTAAATCGCTGAAGTAGTTACATCAGTATCATCGCTACTTAACATGGCTTGTCACGTCAGTGGGGATATGCAACCCATTAATCCTTCAGTCAGTGTCCTATAAATAGAGATTTGCACAGGAAGTATACTTACTTATTTACACCGTACACAGCAGAAATCAGCATCAAGGGAAGTGTCCCTCACTTGGTGGTAAGTTCATTCGTTGTTCTCGTAAACAATTGCTGCTAATTACATCAGACACAGACATGTTTTTATTGGTCCCGGAGGATTGCATGGTGTTATACTGATCAAGGCTGCTCACGGTAAAGTGACCACTTTTGAAATCAACCTTCGAAAAAAAAAAATTACTGCCTGTACCTATACACGCATGCTACAGTGCTTAGTCATTGGCATACAGCCTCCCGGTTAAGTTGGCAGCGAATTAATAGAAAAAAATAGTTCTAAGACTTGACGTTCTATTGAGAATGTAATATGTAAATTTATGGCTACGCTGTAAATAAAATTTGTAATTTTCACTGAGAAATTGTTTGTAAATTAAAAAATACTTCTAACGGCAAAGATTTCTCGTGTGAAACTACTCGTTTGTAAAACTACAAGGGCCGTTTTTTGTAACAGGCCACAATAAATGTTTGTACTATACTGACCCGTATCCACGAGCTTCAGCAAAATGGCGGACACTCAAAAACATAAAACCGTATATAGCTGTTTGTGCAAAAAACTATGGGTGATGTAAAGTGTAGTTGCACGCAAAAGAAAATGTATTACAAGTTTCAATAACGTAAAACACTTAGAACAACTCAAATAATCATAATAAAACAGCGATTTCAATAAAACGTGACCGTATTACTCATTAACTGTTAATGTTTCCTAGCTACACAAAACTCTAAAAATGTCATACACATACTTAGCATCCTTAATATATTTTACGTACTTATATATATATATACTATTAAAATAAGTGCTAACTTCGTAAATTAAGATGTTCATTTAGTTAAGGGTGTAGGGCTAATTCAAGCGGCGTGGGTTAAAAACTCCGTGCTAGTATAGTATAGTAATTTTTTTTCTGTAAATTATAATTTTTTCTATATTCTCCGTTATTAATTCATTACGCTTGTTTTACATAAAAACCGGTAATTATTAAGTTTAGGGGCTTTCCTAAAAAAAAAACAAAAAAATTCAACATTATGATATATTTCCACTCTACTAATTAATCACGTAGAACACGAATATACTAGGGGCATTAACGTCCGACTAATTTCGTAATATGTGCCCACCTAACCTAACAGAACCTAACCCCACGATGGGTGAATCACTATTTTACGTTTTTAAACAAGCCTAGGATTGTTGGGTTTTACACTAACCTAGGATTGTTGGGTTTTACACTAACCTAGGATTTTTGGATTTTACACTAACCTAGGATAGTAGGGTTTTACACTAACCTAGGATGTTTGGGTTTAACACTAAACTACGAATGTAATATTGTAGGGCTTTAAAGGAACCGTAAAACACATCAAAATAAGGTAAATTGACTCACCTAGGTAGGGGGCTGGTGTAATTCCTCTGACGTTAATAGACATAAACAAACATATTTCGCAAGTTTTTTAAATATGTTCTACTTATTTTAACATTACGCCCTCTTGAATATGAACAAGGTAAGCTGTGCAGAAGCCTTTGAAGAAATTTTTGTTGGTCTAGGACGTTTCTTTCAGAAACGTAAACGAACTGGCTATACTGCTCATTTTGCAATTTTGTTCAATTTTTTTTTAATATGTTGTACTTATTTTAAAGCAACGCCCCTAGTATATTTGTGTTCTACGTGATTAGTAGAGTATAAATATATCATAATTTTGACTTTTTTTTTAGTTTTTCAGAAAAGCCCCTAAACTTAATAATTACCGAAAAAACAATTTTTTATGTACACTTCTTAATAATGCAAGTTATAATACAAGTATAATTTGTAATATTACAAATATATGTTTTGCAGATTTTACAAGGAAACTGTTTGTAGTTTTACAAAGGATGTTCTTGGCAACTGGGTTTTGAAGCATTTTTCTTGTAAAAGTACAAAAAACATTTGTGTGTACTGAAACCAAGGTTTCTTGGTTTGTGCTCATAATAGCAAACATTTTCGTATTATTAACACATTTACTTTCCTCAAAAATCCGCAGTTTACATTTGGATGATGGATGAATAAAGTCAGATGGTTCATGGTCATGTTAAACATACGTATACCGGAAGGATAAAAATGAGAAGGAAAGTAGATCCTAAGCAGGGCTTTATAAAGTACTCAACCGTGAACAACCTATACTTATACAGTTCCAAACACAAACTTAGTTCGTTGCAGCGCCTAAAATTATATATTTATCTGCAACAAAAAGGGTTAAGGAAAATTATATATTTTTAATTTTGAAGATATTTTACTGTTTCATGACACAATATCAGTGAAAGTATGATTGAAAACCAGGTCATTTGAAAAAATAACATTCATCATGTTTTTATTTATTTCAAGCATAAATGTGAATATTTTTATTTAAAATCTTTATTCGTGCAAATTAAAAAAAAAAATTTAACACAAAATTTGGTTTCAACTATGTTTATTAAGTCACAGGCATGGTGTGTTACACAATTATATTGAAATCCGATACTTGTTTACATGCGGCCAAAGTTTAACTTAGTTTTTTTTTTTTATTTCAATATTATCTAATACACTAAAATCGAAATACAAGCGAAGCGCGTGGAAATTTTCAAGAAATATTTTTCATGACATACTAAAAAATATGAATAATTATTTAGAACGTTATCCTTTGGTATTTTGTTTAATCTCGAAATTTTTTCAGAAGGAAAATATAAGTTTAATCTTCCTGTAAATAATTTTGTTTATTTGTTAAAAAAATTTAAGAAAGTAATTTTCCTCCCCTATTATTTCATATTACAATGAAGGACTAGTATGCTAAAAACGCAGAAAATAATTTTAGGCTCTTGAATGTTTTTAAAGGTGGAGAGATGTAGAAATAATTTTAGTGTTGCCAGTTTTTGAGCTATAATACATATTAAACATTTGTTATTGAAATTAATACTTTGACAAAGCATAGTAAGAAAGTTAGGTAAATAACTGGAATATCGGTTAGGCAATACCTTTATTTGTTTACCTTATGGAGTTAATAGCAATTCATTATTTATTAGCTTCTGAGAATGACTACAAAACCAATATAGTAGTACAAGAAAATTAAAGATAATCATCTCGAAAATATAATTAAATGGTTCTCTATGACTTAAAAGAATAATCTCAAAAATAATTAATGATGACTAAAATATATAAAACCAAGATGGCATCCAACTCTCCTCCTTACGACAATCGTCTACCTGGCGCGTGGAATGGAGTGCTATTTCGCGTGTGCGCAATCTGTCTGCGCTCGAAAATCAACACCACTTCACACTAGGGTGGTATACATCTTTCTACACATCACGCTTGTTGCAAACACAATTTTGAAGCTCTTAAAAATGGCCAAAAAAATGACATTTTCAGACTGTTGTAGTGCGACGGTGCTGGAACACNAATTGTACGTCCTAACACGGGGATAGATCGACGAGGGAACTGAGGCTTACCTAGTTGGTGACCCTCTGTTGCCGATGCGGGTGCGCGCGTGGCTTGGCAGGCGAGCGCAGACTGTCGGCGTGGAGGCTCTAGGCTGCCCCCCGCCCCTCATCGGGTCGATTACCAAACCTTACAACGTGTATGGATGGCATCTAGCAACCGTCCTACGCTACCTTCGACGTCATTAATATTTGAATGTTACTTGACTCGAACCACAACGAAACCATCTGGGGTGTTCCTCAGCACCCTGGTCAACGTATTTCCCGACCATAAAAGGGGTTGTCTTTCGTCTTGGGAGAGAGAATGGATAGGGACCTCAAGATGAGAACATTATAACTTGGCTGAAGGCATATTCCTGCTGTGTTTTATAAGGGCATGTATAGGGAAAATTTTATAGTATTTTGGCTATGTTTGTATTGCTATGGGAGCCCATTATTAAATGTAATTTCCTGTAATTTTCATAGCTATCATTATAATTGTGACATATTTTAAAGCCTGTTTGGCTGTTTGTATTTTTATAATACTTGTAATTTTTATATGGCCAGCTTATGAAAAAATCTTTTTTTTTTTAAATAAGCCCGGAGATAAAAGACAAGAAAACTTAACAGTTTGTTGAATCGTTTATCACAATTTTTGGAGGTTAATAATTTTGTATTTCAATTAATATTAGGGGATGGTTAAATTGTCGCACGACTCATTTTGCTTAAATGAGTGGAATGGAAATAAGAGGGGTTGAAGGTCACTGGCATGGAGTGGTGGGGTTTCTTGCGGGTGCTCCCGCTCTGCGACGGTAGCTTAAAATTTTCTAGGCGAATTCCTGCGGAAATTGTATAGGCCCCTGCATTGAACTTTGCTATAAACTTCCCGCCAGTAAAATGATAGGATCGCCGCTTGAAGTCCCATAGGTACAAGCAGCCCCACTGCACGCCAGTTCAGAGTCTTGCGCGTAGCGGTGATAGCGCATTTGATGCACGTGGCAGTGTCGCCCTTATCGCTCCTATCCTTCTGATCCTCAAACATGGAAATGGCTGCCGAGTGGAGAGGAGTGGAGTGGAGTGTTTACGGAGACTCTTAACACCGAGCTCTTCAGAGCCGATGAAGGTGAAACGAGGTGAGCATGGAGCACCACCGGAATGCAAGGGCGGGGTAAACGGGAGATACCCGAGGAAACCCGCCGACTTGCGGCACCATCCGGCACGATTCCGACGTGCGAAAATCCGAGAACCAGCCCCCCCCCCTTCCCCCCAATTCGATTCGCCTTGGTTGGAGGCGAGCTCAATAATCGCTACACCACCGCGAATCACGAGGGTAAAAGAGGTGGTGTACTATATGAGCGTCTGCAATGCGCATAGCGCATAGGCGGGTCCTGTGTACTTCTCTTTCATGCAAAGGCGCAAGAGCAAATTGTTAATCTTGCTACTGATAAGCTATATTACTTCACGGATAACACGAGCACAGCGCTGGCATGTTAAATCCAGCAAATAGAAATTATAAACAAACAACAGCTAAGAGCTCCCACGCATCTGCATCTTATCTACAATGTTATTCCTTGTGAGAAAAATATTTGAACGCGTCACAGCACAGCAATACTAGTGGGCCTTGTGACGCATACACATAAAATGAGAACCACTGAACCGATTTCGGTCAAACAAACTTTACTGACATCCATGCATTATATAGAAGTGCCGCGTGTCCAAGAATAGGAAAATTGCCAGTAGTACCAGTTGATTTTCTATAAATCCAGATTTCATCACCAAGCTCGANGCGTGTCCAAGAATAGGAAAATTGCCAGTAGTACCAGTTGATTTTCTATAAATCCAGATTTCATCACCAAGCTCGAACTTCGTATTCTGAGTATGGTTCGTCGGCGACCAGGCGAGAGGGCAGCATGACCTGCAGATATGTTAATGGCGCCGCGCGGCGCGGCAGCTGTGTGCCGCGCGCTCGGGCAGATGCCGCAAACTAGACCAGCTGCCGCAATCAATGTTAACGTCGCTAAGTAGCGGCTTGCATCCATCGACGAGAACATCGACGTAGGCCACCGTAGTCGCGGGGGGTTCAAGTGGTCAACTAGCGTTGTTTCATACTCTCAAATACTTCCGCTTTAATTATTGCTTGATCTGACTGATACGCAGTGTAGTAATAAGGAATTTTCAGAAATTTCGAAGTCAGAAAAGGAAGCATTTATCTACAGCGAAACACCTGTGGCAAAACACTAGAAACGGTAGAACATGGCCAGCTGTGTTACAAACTTCAGTTATGAAAATGCTCAACGCTTTAAAACACCGGGTTTTAAAAGCGTTCGTTAATTATTTTTGCCCGAAAATTTGGGTTTATGCATATTTTCTGTCAAACCTCAAGTTGTTTATTATAGACGATGGGTGATCGACAATTCAATTTCCTAGCTCTTGTTTTCTATTATATTTCGCTGCAGTAAAAATCAGTGTCGCAGGCTATTAAAGCACATGCTGTATTATAAATCTTCTTTGGATCAAATTAACTTTTCAGTTGTTATCAGAACGAAGCGACCGTCTTGAAATGTCAAAGTTGTAAAATGAATGTATTAAAAACAAGAGAAAATTTATTTCTTACTCTGTCTAAACTACGAGCCCTGAATTTTCAACAAAAAAAAAGATATCTGTAAAGTAGAGGGATGATGGGGACTTTGGCACATCGGGACCTGAGGTCAGAGCTGTTCGTGCTCAGTCATTCCGGTCGCCGGGCGGCCATTTTTCCTCGAAATTTTTATTTCCCCTTAAAATTGACTAAATTTCAGTCAAAATTTCCCTTTATCGATTAAATCTTCCCGTTATTCCCCTCATAAAGCACCGATCCCTTCATTTGCAAAAAACGAGCCCTCCCCCTCCTTTTTTTTTTTTTNCCGCAAACTAGACCAGCTGCCGCAATCAATGTTAACGTCGCTAAGTAGCGGCTTGTATCCATCGACGAGAACATGAACGTAGGCCACCGTAGTCGCGGGGGGTTCAAGTGGTCAACTAGCGTTGTTTCATACGCTCAAATACTTCAGCTTTAATTATTGCCTGATCTGACTGATACGCGGTGCAGTAATAAGGAATTTTCAGAAATTTCGAAGTCAGAAAAAGAAGCATCTATCTACAGCAAAACACCTGTGGCAAAACACTAGAAACGATAGAACATAGCCAGCTGTGTTACAAACTTCAGTTATGAAAATTCTCAACGCTTTAAAACACCTGGTTTTAAAAGCGTTCGTTAATTATTTTTGCCCGATAATTTGGGTTTATGCATATTTTCAGTCAAACCTCAAGTTGTCGATTAAAGGCGATGGGTGATCAACAATCAAATTTCTTAGTTCTTGTTTTCTATGATATTTCGCTGAAGTAAAAGTCAGTGTCGCAGGCTATTAAAGCACATTTTGTATTATCAATCTTCTTTGGATCAAATTAACTTTTCAGTTGTTCTCAGAACTAAGCGACCGCCTTGAAATGTCAAAGTTCGAAAATGAATGTATTAAAAACAAGAGAAAATGTATTTCTTACTCTGTCTAAACTACGAGCCCTGAATTTTCAACAAAAAAAAAAAGATAGCTGTAAAGTAGAGGGATGATGGGGACTTTGGCACATCGGGACCTGGGGTCGGAGCTGTTCGTGCTCAGTCATTCCGGTCACCGGGCGGCCATTTTTCATAGAAATTTTTATTTCCCCTCAAAATCGACCAAATTTCAGTCGAAATTTCCCTTTATCCATTAAATCTTCCCGTTTTTCCCTCATAAAGCACAGACCCCTTCATTTGCAAAGAACGAGCCCTCCCCCTTCTTTTTTTTTTTTTTTTTNTATTGGAAGCATTTGGTGGGGCTTATTTTTACCTATGACCTTGGCCCTGTGCCCACAACTTTGTATAACTTTGCAAATAAAAAATGTAAAACATCCAAAAAATTCCTACATTTATAAAAAAATATATTAATAAAAAATTATGTAAAAATTATAAAGAAATTCATTTTAAAAAACTTAAATTTTTGGAAGTCTCCCACACCCCTTTCCAACCATACTCATTCCACAATATTGGTAAGTGCAAGCCACCATCCGCCATTTTGGTCGGTGTAGTCCGCCATCTTGGTAGGCGTCACAGCCACTGTCCACCATCATAGTTATTTTTTCGTTTGTCATTTGTTTATACATTACTGGAGTTTGTCTCTCACCTTCGATCGATCGCCATATTGGTTTTTTAGTTTGTCATTTGTTTTACATTGCTGGCTCTGTCACCAGCACCACGCCCAGCAGACGACTAAACCCCTTCACTCCCCCTTCCAATTTATTTAATTGACCAATGGCACACCCCTGATTCTCATTGGCTATTTACCCACCCCCTTCAAATATTTTTAACTACTCCGCCAATGTTTCTCATTGGCTAATTACTCGGGTGTTTTCGGAAACCTTGTTTCGACCAATTAGTCGGATCCCCTCCACCCCCTTCCCATATATTTAATTGCTCTGCCAATGTTTCTCATTGTCTAAATACTAGGTTGTTTTCGGAAACCTACGTTCCGTACAGTCAGCGGCCTATTTAATCCGGAGGGCGGACTATATTTTCCCTTAAAAACTCTTTATAAGACGCAACCCGAGCCCCCTTGAGAATCAGTCATTTTTCTAGCTCTTAGAAATTCCCTTAGAAATGTACGCGCGTTGTCCGAGCGGTTATAAAATCATTTTTGCCATTTTTGCATTTAGAAGGGTGCGCTTGCTTAGTGCCTTGAACAAACGGGACGAGTTACCGTACCAGCCAAAATAATTTCTCCTGGTCTACGCACCTTACGAAATTTCGACCGTATTCAAGTATTTGCCAGCGTACCTGCGGCAGGACGAAGACATACGGGACTGCCTCCCGTGCAAGGAGTGTTTCGAGGGCTGCACCACCTCTGTTCCCGACACGTCGCATCACAGGGGTTGGTGAAAGGCCCGCCGAGCCGCCCTCGCGACATCTACGCTCGTGGAAGACGACGTCCGCTTTGAAGACGCCCTCCTCGTTGAAGACGCTCTCCCCGTGGAAGACGCCTTCCCCGTTGAAGACGCCCTCCACGTTGAAGACGCCCTCCACGTTGACGTCCTCCCCGTAGAAGAGGACATCCACGTGCAAGCTATCTACTCGCAACCTGTACCAGTGGAAGATGCTCCCCTTCAAGAAATTTACTGGCAAGCAATACACGGCAAGGAAACCATCTCAGAACACAGGTGCCCGATGTGTATGGACTTTCATAAAGTTTTAAATGACTTTGTAAAAAATTTGTGAAACTCGGTGTATGCATGGGAATAAAATTTTTTTTTCATATAAAAAATATTGTATGAAATGTTTTGCAACATCCAAGGTTTTCGCTTGTTGGACTCGTACACCATCAAGTAGATTGCCATCTCGAACACTGACGAAGACGAGAAAACCAAAGTTTTCACTTTTTTACCGCCGTGTCCATGGCAGCACATCGATCGCACCATGCAATAGGCGTACCGCCTACGGACGTACGAAATGCACGGACTAAGGTGGGACGAGGGAAATATTCCGCACGAAGAAATTCAGACAATGCTGGAATCTGCCATAATTATCTATTAACCCGTGCATGTGTTTGGAAGACAAAGCAATGTCAATGCGTGCACTTTCATTACACTGCATCAGTTCTACCGTTTAACGCAACTCGCGAGTGGTACACAGGTAACCAGCGATTTCCATATTTTACATACAAAACTTACACTGCACCCTGCAGGTAATAGTAAAACTTACATAACAACTTTACTCTAAACATTTATTAGTGCTAAACAAAAATAATCAAATTAATCATATTAAGATTACCGAGAGAAGGCCCCCAAAATCAAAGGTTTGTAAATTATAATGTATAATGGAAGAAAAAAATATTTTTAATTAATTTAAGATTAAAAAAAGTTATATTTCAATGCTAGCAATAATATAAATATTAAAAAAAAACTACTACATTAAAACAGTCTACGAATGAAACAATGAATTGTTTAAGTGAATTTTATGACAAAGAGACGTCTCATTTATACTAATTTATAGTAACGTGGCCACACAATAACATGTTATGACATAACATTTTTCATATTGAATTTTAAGATTTTCATTCTTGTATAAATAAGAAAATTTAAAAGAATTTTATACAAATATTATTATTATTATAGAAACATTTTGTTGTCAAACATGTTAACATTTGTTACATTAAGAATTTGTTTTATTTTTTGATACTAGTGAATATTAGAATACATTTACTAACATTATGTTACTTTAAGTATCCTTCCAATTACCCTCTTACGTATTGAAACGTAGTTGAAAAGCAGCTGCAGCTTTGTTTTATTTTCATAATTAATGTAAGTTTAAATAATTAATTTAATAACACGCTACGTTACGATACCATCCTATCACTATGCTAACCACCATAACGTCACGATCACTCATTTGTAATATTATTACATCACTGCTTTTACATTATATGAATTAAAATGTATTTCATTTCCAGGAATTGTAGTTTAATGTACAAACTTAACAAAACAATCAATGTACCGAGGTGAGAGCACTTAGGTTTTCCTAGTTCAATACTTTTGCATTTCAATTTGCTTTATTGTAATTATTACTACAGTGTTTTTGAATTTTCAATCCTTACAAATAATTTATTGTAGTGAACGATTCACGCCACGTAGAGTTAGGGACTCACAACCTCAAGAAAGGCTGACGCGTTCGCGAACCGCCCGTGGGCGTCTGCCTCGCCCGCGTGGAATAACACTTTGCACACCCAGTGGTATTGAAGTTCAAGGCCCGCACGGCCACTGCAAACACACAGCACAGCGTTTGTTCGGCCACCTCGCCCGAGGACTGCATGAAAGNGCGGTATTGAAGTTCAAGACCCGCACGGCCACTGAAAATACACAGTACAGCGTTTGTTAGGCCCACCTCACCTGAGGGCTGCACGAAAGCAGTCGACAGTTCCTTATACCTAGCTTCTCCGTCTACTGTAATTCCTTTAAAAAAAATTTCCTACCGTAGCGAAGAGGATTTCAACACGATCCATATTCCTACTGCCACAAGATGAACCCCGCAACTCCCAATCATCTACATAATCCACACGGATTCCAGGGTGAGATGAGGGCATCTCGCTAGTGAACATTGGGGGAGACGTTATGAGTTGTGGGTCAGGCCCTTAGCTGAGTGGCCTGCCTGATCACACCTTCCTTCACTTATTTATCCGGGACATGGGCCGTGATCGCTGAAATTAGTTATGAAATCGCAAACCACAGAAACCCCCTCCACCCGCCAGTAAACGGGGACAACGCAGCCGATATACGGCAGTGTAGTCCGTGGGCGGTGTATTTTGTCGTCGGGTCATTGGAACGAGAAAACCACTGAAGATGGGTGTGTCCGGCCATCGACTTGCGCCATTTTAATCAGCCTCCGGAATCATGAACAAGGTGGGGACTCTCCAATTAGGCTTTAATCAGAATGTGGCTGGTCAATCTTTATAAAATAATATCATTTAATATTGCAGTATATTTGTATAGCTCCCACCGTTCATATTCAATCATATTTATATTGAAATAAAATTGTACAACCTTACTGTTAAATAAACCTATGTTATATAGTGTTCATTACATAACTCTTATCAATAACTTGTTACGCCCCTATATCCCCGTTAAGGATAATGTCAACAAAATACTAAAAATCATAACACCGAGCAACGCCAAATCCCTAAGATTGTGGAGTTATGATAACCCATGGTATATTAAAAAAAAAAACTATGAGGAAGCCATTAAACCACAAAAACAAGTTGTATGTTTAATGCCCTCAAAGACTCAGAGAAGAAACACGTGTAAAACAAGTATTCCTTGTATTATGCAGAATAATAATAATAATAATAATAATATTGTAATGTGTGTGGACAAATAAATGTGATTAAAAATATATATAGATTTTTATTTTGTCTCGAGTTATGTGCTGCTCACGTAAGTTTAAAAAAAAACACTATTGGTAAGGAAAAAATATTTAGTATATCAGTTTTTTTTTATAATTTAAAGAAAATAAAATATTTTGTACATCAGTCTCGTTATAATTTAAAGAAAAAATATTCAATGCGGCTCTAACCGCCCCTAACATAAAGTAATTTACGTGCACGAACGTAATTATTTAAAAAATAAATTAAGGATTTGAAAAAAATTATGTGTCGTGTACGGATGCGATATGCTCCTCTGTATTAAGTAATCATGGCTCGAAAAATCTAAAAACAGAGTTAAAACCACTTCGCTACCCCTCACGTTATGCGATATGCACAGTGAAGGATTCCACGTATTCCCCCTAACCCACTCATAGATGATCATCATTATAAACATTTCTTCCCAAGTTTAAACTTAGTACATTAGAAAATTTAGGCAGCGGGAAAAAAATACCCATAGGGTTACTCCACGTGCGGCGATTTTTCTAGCACCCATTGCCAGCATATAAAACTGTCTTTATCAATTAATAATGCACATATAGTAAGTTTTGCAGGGAAAAAAATTATATACCGCGAGGAGACGCTAGCGTAAAGGTACACACACCACAAGTACAAAATCATAAAAAAACAGTTACCTTCGGCAAACAAATTTCTTTATTTTCATTCATTCGCGTGCGCTCGCTATATTAAAAGATTTATCTGATCCGCTGTAAAAAATTCCCACCCTCCCGCTCAGAGTCCCAACACACTGCTAAGTAACTTTGGCCGAATGAAAAGTGGCATGCGAACATGTGTATGTATACGTGTGCACCCTCTAATCCAGCAGGTGTCAATAGTATTCAATATTTATGAATTACGCGAACTAAAACATAATTTTATCTCCGGAATACAAGTCCGCCATGCAGATNCATAGTATTCAATATTTATGAATTACGCGAACTAAAACATAATTTTATCTCCGGAATACAAGTCCGCCATGCAGATTTATACAACAATACGAATTCTAGCAAAGAAACGCACATACAGCTCTCATTCACCACCCTTCAACCTCGTCGAGACATAAGGAAAGACTTCCCAAGTGCGAAAAAAATTAGAGCATATTGCAGCCAGTGCATTACGGAGACCATGCAATTTTAGAGTTATGTTAATCCTGCTCGAACGTAGAAATTTAATTCTAAGTACAATTTTTTTTGTAAATAAATTCTAGCGCGAAGTCCACCTTCGTTTTTTTCTTTTGGGTATAAATAATCAAATGTGATATATTTATTAATTCCGGCGAAACCAAAGATACTTTGTGATAGTGTAAAACTATCTCATGCATCACAAACAAACACACAGCAACCTAAACAAAAAAATAAACCGAAACATTCCAATTGTAGGCGAGATTGAAAGATGCATTAAAAAAAATCATGAAAAGCATAGTTAAATAAGTGGTCACGAGTCCCATTACAGAAGTAAATGAGAGGCACGTGCAGTCGTAATGAGCTCGCGCACACGGCCAGCCGCACTGCACCAGGTGTTGAATTGGACTTTGCCCTGGCGCATTGATCA
>NQII01000363.1:481609-547815 GCA_002778355.1 Clitarchus hookeri | reverse complement strand
GGGGGGGGAGGCTTGTCACTCCAGCAACTTGTCTTATTTCTCACACCAGCCAACTTTAATTTATAGGATAATAAACACAGATATCTGCATGCACAAGTCAACGGCAGGGAAGTCCAATGTACAAGGAGACCCGGGTTCGATACTCAACTCGTTAGGCAAGAATTTCTACTTTAAAAATTACTCCAGGTGAATGCCGTGATGGTTTCTTGGTTGAGTCCTTACTTGTTAACGGCTGCCCTAGCAACTCGCTCCGTCTCAAAATAGTATAAAATTTACTTTCATTATTATTTTAGCTNTACTTGTTAACGGCTGCCCTAGCAACTCGCTCCGTCTCAAAATAGTATAAAATTTACTTTCATTATTATTTTAGCTCGTACACCACCTAGATAATGTAAACTCACGCTACTATTATGCGAGAATCTAATACAGTCACGAATAAAAAATATTTGTAAATTGTAAGGAGAAGGGCGTTGCGCCTTACGGTCTACGAACGGAGGATTCCTAAAGATAAACTCTTCATAGAATGAACAGCATTCTTTCCTCTATTGCAGATGAAAAATTACAGTTTCAATGAGTACACGCCAGTTACATATTTCGGTCTGAAAGTTCGTAGGATTTTTTTAAAAGGGGAAAATATTAATATGTGATATGAATGTTATTTTATTATTTACAAACTTAAAATTTGGGGCTTAACATACGCAATTACTTGAATGCCAGTTTTAATGCAAATAGGCCGAGATCATCGCGCTTATGAGGTGTAAGATTATGAAATTACGAGATTGTCTACCGCAGTATAAAAATATAAAGGAAATTAAATAAGCGCTTTAAAATATTAGGGCAAAGTTACCACTAAAATACTTGAGAAGCCAGCAATAATTACTTTTCTGTTGTTTATCAGTTTTTTTTAATCATTTTATTACCAGAAAGACCTTCGAGTACGTAAATACGCGTAGAGTTATGCCGTAGATATTGCTGGCGTGATGATGATCAACCATTCATCTGGGGCCTCTTCTTAATTGTTCAATCATTCTTCAGAATTGATGTCCACAACTTCTGTAGACAGTGGGAATGGCGCATTTCTTGGTGCCGCTTAATTCACGGCTACGGCTGGGTGTTTTCGAGCGCAAGCGGGTTGTTTTCGTCCCGATAAAAAAATTTCCGACGGATTAATTACAAAAAACGCACTCTTGCTTGGGATCCGGAATACAGTCATCAACAACGCACCGGCTAATTATCCCGAAATTATATTCCTTCCGTAGCGTTATTTTCTGAACGAGACCCACCAAGTAGACAAAAGCGATCCGAGGCGAGCACACAAAAAAAAGAGAGACAATGGCTAACAAAAGCGTTCCAGTTTGATTAGCCTCCCGGTTCCGCGTACACGTAAGACGTGGAAGAAGATAGAGTGATGGATGGGGAAGGGGGGAAAGGGGGCATTAGAAACGAGGCAGAGGTTTAACACAAAAACGAAAAGACGCCGGGGAGAGAAGGCATGGTCGGTGATCTTGGCTGCACCTGCTCGACGTATTCGGGTGCGCGAGTTCACAGGTGAATCTGTTGTCTTGCTTCAGACATCGCGGGGCAAAGCTTGTTCACCGACCCCGGCAAGATAACCCCAATCATCGAGTTATTTACGATCGTTATTTAAACCTCCCTCGACACCTCCGGTGGGAACCCCGCCGGCTAACGAGATTACGGGAACTAAGTGTTATCAAAAGACAATCTCGATAAGACCGCAAGGGGCCGCGTGGGTTATAATTTGTTGGTTTTTCCGGTCGGGGCGCGGAAAGTGGCCTGCCCAGGCGCGATTTAAGCAAGGGAAAAAAAATATATAAATACCGCTCGGAGATTTATTGATTCGTTCTGAAAGTCGGGCGCTCTATGGGTTTCCTGCGTGGTGCTTANAATATAAATACCGCTCGGAGATTTATTGATTCGTTCTGAAAGTCGGGCGCTCTATGGGTTTCCTGCGTGGTGCTTAATGGTGATTATTCACGGTTTCTGGTGGGGTCACTACCTGAGGTTTGAACCAGTAGAATAGTTACGGCTGGAAGCGATGATTGTCGGAAGAAAACAAAGAGAAAGTTCCTCAACGCACGTACGAGTTAAAGCGAGCAGTTACAGACTTGAAGAGGAAATCATAATTCTCTTCCCTCTGCCTACGGCGTAATTTTATAATTTCAGTCTTCATTCACCCTTAAGTTGTACCAGACAGGTAGAATTGGAATGCGTACTGTTTCAACACGGTCCAGACCTACTGCGAATAGGAGTAAGTAGCGATTTTCAAGTTCTCCCATTTAATGTCTCACCAGGTTAGCANACGGTCCAGACCTACTGCGAATAGGAGTAAGTAGCGATTTTCAAGTTCTCCCATTTAATGTCTCACCAGGTTAGCACAGTGACACGCAGTGAGCACAAACAAAACTATAAGTCATAAAGCAAAGATTCAGTATTTATACTCTATGGAGGAATCGATTACGAGGAGATTTGTTACGGAATTGACACACAACAGCGGCTAACACTCGAGTTCAAGTTGAAAAGTTAATCCACTTTGGAAGTTCTCCCGAATTACGAAAGTCAGTTTGTTCTCCATAAACTATTTCGCATTCCAGAGAAGCCGAAGTAGTAGGCATGCTTAAGTGAAACTCGTTCGAGATGTGTAACCAGAGGTCGAGGAAGAAAGGATAGATAAAACATCAAAAGCAAAGACCAGTTAGTATTTAACTAAGCTTGCTGCATAAAATGATTCTCAAAAGAAGTCACTCATGAAGTTCAAGCACGCTTCCAACTGCCGAGTTTCAACCGCGAAGAAAGATTTCCTTTGCTGTTTGAACCAGTTGTCAAACGCGTCCTTTACATTCTGCACGGTCCAATATTCGTCCATTAAAAAATTTCTTTGACGTTCCGAAAAAATGAACGTCATACGGTGACGAATCTGGGTTGTAGGAACGATATTCAAGGATCTTCCACTTCTTACGGACAAGCACAGTAACATCTACTCTTGCGACATACGGCCATGCATTGTTGTGAAGAATGATTACTCCTAAAGACAACATTTTGAGATGATTGTTAGCGTTGAGCAGATTATCGAGTGTTAGAGTGTAATACTGGACATTGGTCGTGGTGCTAGGGTCCTTAAAATTCGGTATTACTGTTCCCTGTACTTCGAAGAATGCAGCCAGCATAATTTTTCACGCTGTTGTTGTAATTTAGATTTCTCTAGGTCGGCTGATCCTAGTAAGCCTACACTGTATGCTGATGGACATTCCTTCCGAATCAAAGTGATATGAAATTTCGTCTCTTGCCACTATACAACCGATTAATTGTCCGCCCTCGTTGTAGCGTATCAAATTTTACAAGCTTAGGCAACTTCGCTGTTCCTTATGGTGCTCAGTCAGTATGCAACACCCATTCCGGTTGTCCAGGTTATGGGAGATAATCTCCTGTACAGTGCCAATGGAAACGTCGAACTCACTTGCCAAATCACGAATGTTTTGTTGATGGTTTACCTTGATCGCACAGTCGATGTCCACAATCTGACTGTCATTCATGTCTTTGTTAGCCGTTTCCTCTCAATACTTGTGGAACATTCGTGATCATTCAGTAACAGTCGTCTTCGACACGCATATTTCTCCGTACACAGAGGATGAATCTCACTGGCTCACATCCCTCGGCCATTGAAACTAAACCTGTTTGGACGGGTTTGCTACCACACAAGCCATCTTCCACGCACTTGCCTCGCACCTGATAACGAAGATGGCGGAAACTATAAAAACACTGCGCATGCATCTAACGTGTAGTAACACTTCAGCATCCGCATTTATAACTGAAGCGCCAACGCGTCACATGGTGGACTTCGAACATGTTTCATTTAGACACGACTCGTAAAAAAAAGAGTGGATTTTACACTGCACTCTTATATGCTCAGAAACGCAAAAAACCACGAGATCGTATGATTACATTGCAATCCGAATAATTTTTAAACCGACTCCGTACTCGTAAATTGAGTCATATCTAAAGACAGAAAAATTTCTCGAATTTATTTGAGGACAAGCTAACACACGTTCAGTCGAGTATCTGTTGAAAATGTCTCATAGTTTATTAGACACATCGTGGACGACTCTGGGCCAATAGCAAACCTGCATGAAAACAAGCATCGAATCCCGTGCTACCTTGCTACTCACTAAGACGGCGGCCAATGGACGAACAGCTGAGCCTCTAGTGTACAGGGGATGGCTGAGTCTAGCATACAGACAATTCAAATCGCGATATTTACCTGTCCCTAATCATGTCGTATTTGGGGTGCGGACAATCGCAGGCCTGGCTTTCTCACAACACCATGATATCTTAGCGACCACAGCCACTAAGAGACTCTCCCCCCTCCTCTCCAAAGAGACAATCACAAGGTTTGCGATAAAGTATTTACGTCAGATTCGTAAACTATATATCCCCAGCACTACAACTCTACCTCAAATAAAACGTTAGCTAGAACAGTTACTAGAGACCTGAAAATTTCACGAATTCAGTTATCTGTAGGTTAGAATTCACAGTGTTATGTTAAAACAATTCGATGTCAGTTTCTCATTGGTTGCTTGCTGTCAGCGTCAGCGTGGATGGCGTTGATTGGGCATGCATTTTGTTTTAAGTTTGTTATTGGCTCAGAGTTCTCAAGGGGTGTCAAATAAAGCATGGACCAATTGCAAATGTATCACATGCGTACACGTTTATGATTTCTAGCTTGAACCGAAATGAATCCGCGAATTTTTCAGGTATCTGCCATTTATACATGCAATATATAAACTAAAAAAAATATTATTACCACTATTTCTTTCTTCAGAAAATAAAATGTAGCATTTTGGCGGTATACCATATGTAATTTCTCGAATTATTTCCTCGGTTTACTACAGCACACTGACTTTTCGTGTAAGAGGACGTGAGTAATGAATAGCTAATTGCAGCTGGGTTTCTTCGGAACTATAAAAGATTCACGTAATTTTGATGAGGACACAGTTTGATCAACTCTCTTCTCATGTCAGACTGAAATTAAATGTGTACGCTAGCGGTCACAGACCAGAACCTCATAATCGCAAATCTTTGTTAACTGCCGCTGAAGCCGTTTTAAATTATGAGAATGACGTGAATGATTTTTACTGGGACATTTATTTCGAACCTTGATTTTTTTGTCTTATGTAAGTACATTAATCATACACATGTAAATATGTTCACTTTCTTGGAAAACACTGCTAAGAATTCAGATGAGGAAAGTACGATAAATTACATACTTGATAAACGGATTCTACGAGTAAATATAAAAATTTTTTCATTTTACAATTTTTTTCTGTAGGTGAGAGACAAAATTAAGGAGTCAGTACGAATTCAAATGTTTTATTTATCATAATTCTGGTACCCCCTTTTTTTTGTTAGTGAAATGCGAACCGAAGCTGTGTTGTAGACAACCTAATTCGGACTGCAAAGAGGCAGCCTATGCGTGAAGCCTTGTAATAACAAAATAATGAAGGGACACTGGGCATATTTAGTAATTTTTACATTAATCTGCCTAAAGAAAATTTACATACTTATTGTTGCTTGTAATCATACCCGTGCCGAGATACCAATAGTGGAGGAGGGGGAGGGGTCATATTTATAGTCACGTGTATGACACGCATCTGTGACTTACCCGGGATTCTACTCCAGAACTTTGTGATCCGTAGGTAATTTTTTTTAGAGTACTTTCCGCTACGAAAGCCGCCAAGGGTAGCTATGTACGGGATACTTTCTTGATTGGATATGAGGTCATTAATTAGTCTCTCTGTGAAGGACATTGAGCCAGCGATAAGCTCTAAACAATGGGCTTATAGAAAATTGTACCTACTCCAGTCTGCAAAGAAAATATTTTGACACGAAAGCAGAATGAGCAGATTGACTGTGTATTTACGGTCTTGAGGCATAGGCTGTTCTCAGATTGCCTTGAAAATTTACTCGCCCGTAGTCATAACAAGGACATCTATGCTGAGTATACACTAAAACTTCATTCATCCGGACAAAATTGGACCGGACATTATCCGAATTGACGAAATTTGGGTAATCCTAAAGTCAAAGTGACAGACAACAGTACTGCAGCAAAAGTAACAAACAACACTCGTCGTCAAAAAAATAGTTGCACCTACAATAGAGCAATTTACAGGAAAGAAACGTGATAGGGTTTGGAAATGTGAGACGTGCACAATACGCTGCGTACATGTTGTCAACAAGAACGGGCCTTATCGTTGTACTTGCCAGACTACATAAGATCGTCCCTGTGAGCATGCTTTCCATTCACTTGCTTGGCAATAGGCCACACCCGCAACTACTGCAAAATACAACCAGTCTGTCCACACTGCGCCGGGCCACACCCCCAGGACGTCTGTGCCAGTAACATAAATATGTAACTATCACGCCAACATTTACACTTGTGGGTAGCAAAACAAAAAGGTGTATAATTACGTGCTCATCAATTTAAACATCATACTTTTCATATCACGTTAAGATACTAAACTCGTTTTCAAACGTAAAAATATTGGTATATAAAGGCAGAATTTGTTTTAAAAATGCCAAAGACGAATGAAGTTAACTGACCGCGAATAATTTAGAGTAAATATATTTTAGTCCCCGATTTATTGGCGTATACCTTTTGTNTAATGAAGTTAACTGACCGCGAATAATTTAGAGTAAATATATTTTAGTCCCCGATTTATTGGCGTATACCTTTTGTAAGTAACGACGTGTTCTATACAGTATTTATTCCACCAAAATGTGCGATGAGAAAAATAGTTAGGAAATGTCCTGTTTGAGATACGCTATGCATACAAGGGAAACATAAAAACGCACTTGAAAAGCGCCAACGTAGCCAGAATTCTGCCATTAGGGGGTGCGGACATTAGTTTGAGTGAGTTAGTGAAGAGATTTGGGCGGCTCTTAACATTGAGGTCTTGAGAGCCGATGAGGGTGAAGCGAGGTGAGTAAGGAGCGGCGCCGGAATGCAAGGGTGGGTGAAACGGGAGATCCCCGAGAAAACCCGTCGACTACGGCATCGTCCGGCACGATTCCCACATACGAAAATCCGGGTGCAACCCCGTCAGGAATCGAATACGGTTCGCCTTGGTGGGAGGTGAATAGTCTAACCCCTACACCACCGCGGCGCCACGGACATATATAAATGTCGGGGTTATTTTAATGGGATTTAATTAAGGTATGGAAAATGAGGCAATAAATTGAAAACTCTATCATGAATCTAAGCAACTTAATTTCCTAGCCAGTGATTTTCTTTTGTTTCATCCCCTATTTAGGTGTACGTTTTCTTCTGTACAAAATTGTACGCAATAAACTCATAAGCGACCAAATTAAAAATATTCCATTTTAAAGACTTTCTCATTTTCTAAATTTTGTATTGTTTAAGTATTGTATTGTCATTTGTTCTAAACTAACTATAAATATTCTAATTTATTATGTCTTAACCATCTTCGTTGTCTTGAATGTCGGTTGGTTCAAATATCATATTTCAGCTCGTAAAGTATAAATACGTGGCAGTTTTCTTTTCTTCGACTTAAAATCACCATTTATCAACAACCTGAAACACACTACGTAAAAAATAAGTTGATTTAGTGTGTTTGTTCTTTTATAGATATATTATGTCCGGTTCATCGTCTGCTAAAATTTAGAGAAAATATTCTCAGAGCAAGTTATTCTCATCCCTCTTGTCTTCGGCCGAGTTGAAAAGTACGCAGTGTATGCTCAAGCACAACCTCGCTCCACCGCTGCTCTCTCGACAAGTGAAGTGCACGGCTCCGGGAGGGCATAACTCGCAGGAGCGATGGGCGATAATCGCGTAATGGTGCGGGATGGGCACCTTCCACATCCCGTCTTCCCCGGACACGCGGACAGCTCGGGCCGCGGGCGAGAGCGCTACGTGCGAGGAGCTCCGCCGAGTGATTAATGGCCTTGCCGAGGAAGCATAAAATGGGAAAAGAGGTGGGTACGGGGGAGCGGAAAACAATGACAGGGCAGGAAAAATAAAACCCGCGGCTAGGTGTGCGCGTTGCGGGAGTGAGTACGGAACACTTGCTCCCGTTCAAAAACCGTTAACGCGGCTCCCTTCGCCGTGCTCCGGGAGGGCTGGAACACGATTTTGGCAGTCGCGGAACGGAATGCATTCCTACCGTGAAAGCCTTCAACCCCCGTGTCCGTTCGCGAGGACGTGTTGCACGTGAATACTATTTACGGTCAGCACTGTACGCTACAAGGAATCATTAGCCAGTGTTTTGGCCATCACCCTTGTGAGAAATCTGATTTGTTGAAATTTTTTTTGCACCTCTCAGGTATGAATGTTTGAAATAGTCCATTCACGAAGTCCTGCTGAAGTTCTACTTCCAGCATATTCCTCCGCCTCATGCATCCAAGTCTATAAAATTACACCAAAGGAGCAACGCACCGTATTGGTGCGGACTCTGTTTAATAACATTTCGCATAAGAACTACTTCTTACTAGGCATTACAAACACACTATTTTCTCTGTTTTTGCTCATATTAATTTTAGATGGAATGTTATAATTTATAGATGGAATATAAGTAAAAGTTCAATTAAATCTAAAATAAGGCACTTTTATGTTAACACTGGTGATACATGACATATTTAGTAAACAACACAAACACGTCGTGCATAGGGTAATTTATAAAAGGTTTGATTCAAAAAAGTGTAAAGAAACCGCGCACAGACTATATGTAATAATATTAACTACCACACAGTGCGTTATTCACTGGTTGCGAGAAGCACGCTCGACAAAAAGTACAGTGCACAAAAAAAAGTTGATGATTGCAACACTCGAGTTCGTAAATGAATTCGGGACTGAATGCAGGGTTATGGCCCGATTCGCATTTAAATTAGCACCGGGCTCTTTATGTCACATTTGCGCTGACTCTGTGTCAAATTTTTCATTAAAATTCGTACCTGTATTCACACTGGAGTTAAGAAAGGCTCGTATTTTATAAATTGTAATTAAGTTCTACCGAATACTACCAAAGTACATACATTCGTGGACCGACTGGTGCCCCGAGCGTAGGCAGCCGCGCATCACGGCCGGTGGCGTTCAGTGAGCTCGTGTACTGACCCTCGAGTGTAGGTAGCCACGCACCACGGCATCCACGAACTTGTTGACTGTTTTTGTATCTGGCATCTGAAAAAACTCTAGTGTGCACATGTATATATTTACAGTTAAACGTATATATGAGGAGATGTTGTATACTATTTAAAACATTTTCCTCAAAGTCCCAATAATAACCCCATCTCTCACATAATTTGACGCCCATTTCCTGCCAAATAATATTTTTAAGTACAGAAATTTCCGAATCGTCAGTTTGTACATCATTCAAATACATGCAAACAAGACTGTTAACTCGTCTGTTACAATCGCGGCATAATACGCAATAAGCGATCCAGTCGGAAGTTAACAGGAATAAAAATGAATACAGAAAACCAATTAAAATAATTGTCCTTTGAAAACGATTGGTCAAAACTACGTTTCCCTTACGTTGTGTCGAAGTTTGGTCAACTTCTCGCGAGGAAAACTCACCTTTGCGTCGCTCTTAAATCAATATGACTACGCCGCTACGCGATATATATGTGAATATAAAGACACCATAAAGTTAATGCAAATAATTTCATGTTAGCTTCAATGTGGAAAGGTATTTACAGCTGGCCTGTTGGTACGCACAAGTAGGGCCACCCGTTTTCACTAAAAAAAAAATGTTCACGTAGACTGGACTTCACTCTCCTGTGTGCACATTAACATATTTATTGGCCGCGTATCTTTGTGAGAGGATTCTTTCTTACATGACTGGGGCCAGTCAGAATTGAGTTACTCCTGTATTGAACGTCCGTGATTCGAGGCCAGGCGGCAAAGATGAGTAAAGCAATTGAAATAATCCAATCACGAAAGTGGATCCTAGCTAAAGTGTTCTGGACTACAACTAGTCGTGGAACATTTTCGAGGAAAAAAGGTTGCTTTTAAGTACAAGATACAACTTTAGTTAAACAGATTTTTCACAGTGCAGTATTATGTTTTAAATATATTGAAAGTTGTTCAATCATTTTGTGTACCGNTTAGTTAAACAGATTTTTCACAGTGCAGTATTATGTTTTAAATATATTGAAAGTTGTTCAATCATTTTGTGTACCGAGAGGCTGAGTAACGTTAACTGGAAAGTTTTGATCCCGTCGAATATGGCATTTATGTTATAAAGCGGCGTAACTGTAATTAATAAACAAGCAGAGACAGATATCATCATAAGCCACGTATCTTTAGGAAATACAAAAACCAGATTCTAGACTTACCACACGGAGGAGAAGGCTGACGTGGTTCTCCCAACTGAAGAGGAATCTTACGAGTGAGAGCAGAAACCAACTGATTTGCAGGCGTGAGAGTGCGTTTTGCGGCATCTTCATGGAACAGCGATACGAATTCCACATTACATGGAGGGAATAAACGCTGCCCTTCTAGGCGTAATAACTCGTAAAATATCAACAATCAAGCTCATTATGTCTTCCAATTATTCTGCTGGTCTGAATACCGACTTTGTGGTTACGAGGCCTTTTGCTGGTCAGACTTTCGAATGTCTGTCTACGCCGTATAATACGTGACTTCAACACTCCTTGCTAGAAGTTGGTGAATGCTGAATATTTTATCAGGAAAAGCTGAAAATGATATTATCACAGACTTAAGATTTACAGCAAAGATGAACAATTATTAAAAGCACCAAACTAACTACTTATGGTGGACTCGCGGGTGAATAGATATTTCAGGTCTGTCTTTAAAAAAAACGTCCATGCTCTTGGCTGGAGCATATATAGTAATGATAAAAATGACCAAACACTGCTTATGAATGACACACGGGTAAATAGACATTTCAGGCCTGTCTTTAAAAAAAGTCCACGCCCTTGGCTAGAGCATTTGTAGTAATGCTGGGTGATANTTAGTTAAACAGATTTTTCACAGTGCAGTATTATGTTTTAAATATATTGAAAGTTGTTCAATCATTTTGTGTACCGCGAGGCTGGGTAACGTTAACTGGAAAATTTTGATCCCGTCGAATATGGCATTTATGTTATAAAGCGGCGTAAATGTAATTAATAAACAAGCAGATACATATATCATCATAAGCCACGTGTCTGTAGGAAATACAAAAACCAGATTCTAGACTTACCACACGAAGCAGAAGGCTGACGTAGTTCTCGTACCGGCGGCTGGTGCGTCCAACTGAAGAGGAATCTTACGAGTGAGAGCAGAAACCAACTGATTTGTAGGCGTGAGAGTGCGTTTTGCGGCATCTTCGTGGAACAGCGATACGAATTCCACATTACATGGCNACCAACTGATTTGCAGGCGTGAGAGTGCGTTTTGCGGCATCTTCGTGGAACAGCGATACGAATTCCACATTACATGGCGGGAATAAACGCTGCCCTTCTAGGCGTAATAACTCGTAAAATATCAACAATCAAGCTCATTATGTCTTCCAATTATTCTGCTGGTCTGAATACCGACTTTGTGGTTACGAGGCCTTTTGCTGGTCAGACTTTCGAATGTCTGTCTACGCCGTATAATACGTGACTTCAACACTCCTTGCTAGAAGTTGGTGAATGCAGAATATTTTATCAGAAAAAGCTGAAAATAATATTATCACAGACTTAAGATTTACAGCAAAGATGAACAATTATTAAAAGCACCAAACTAACTACTTATGGTGGACTCGCGGGTGAATAGACATTTCAGGCCTGTCTTTAAAAAAAGTCCACGCCCTTGGCTAGAGCATTTATAGTAATGCTGGGTGATANGAATAGACATTTCAGGCCTGTCTTTAAAAAAAGTCCACGCCCTTGGCTAGAGCATTTATAGTAATGCTGGGTGATAGTTATGAGAAATACAGAAGTTGTATCACTGAGTGAAAGCTTTGTTCAGTCAACAAAATATGTATTTCAATATTGTGTTTTCTTTAATATTCGAAACTCCAATTGTTTAAAACCTGGGTCCACATGAAAATAAGTGATACGCTGGTGCATAACCGCACGCACAAACAACACAGGTTGAGAGAGAGATAATGAGGAAGAGTGATAGGCTTAAAATGAATATGAGTATGTATAGTCATAGCAGAAACAGAATGCCCAGGGGAAGGAAATACCTCAGATACAGTTGACTCAAACTTGCCTGAAAGAGAGGGACTAGGACGAATCGATGCACTAGAAATCTCTACAATGTCCTCTTGATCAACGCTCTCTTCCTTAATTATAGGTCGCCTTTCAAACAACGAGTAAGGGCGATCAGCTTCTACTACAGAGTCTCGTTTCAAAAACCAATCTTTATGTGTGAGCGGCTAATTTGAAACACACCATATTGGTTTTTTCTAAACAATTAATACTCCCAGGCCACATTTGACAGTCAAACGCACTAATATATATATTCGCAAAGGCGCTTAATAAAACTATCGCAATAGTATTGATGGCTATATTCCTCGGAAACAATAACATCCTAGTACCATTCGTCTAGATCCTGGAAGTCGAATTTCTCCACACAGGGATAAAAAATTCGCGCTCTCTGAAGCACTTTAGTACAACAGGCACTTTTCTCAACACTGGACGGTCCTCACAGATACCATTGTTTCTTTTTATGAATATGACCTGCTCTTGGATACAGTAGTAGTGCTATTCAACGACTTTGTCCAACTAGCACATATGCGTTACAATATGTATTTAACAAGGTACCCCATATATATATATACATATATATATATAGAGAGAGAGAGACAGAGAGAGAGAGAGAGATGGGCCTCATCACTTTATTCATGCGTCGGTCAAGTCAAACTGTGAAATTATTACATTTTAATAACTGAAATAAAACAGGAAGCGAAAACAAACAAGTTGTCACAAATTGTTACCTAACACTTTTCATTCGACGTTACGATATGGAACTACTTTCCCTCTATCGTTACCAACCTTACTGGGCGCATGCCACTCATTGCGCACGTTAAAATATATTATGCATGTAGGAGCAGTGATTTTTTTTTCTAAGGTTGATTTAAAAAGGGCTAACTTTATCGTGAACAGCCTTTAGTGTTGGTTAATGCTAGGTGATTCTACATGAATATGTCTTGGTTGCTCAGTGCTTATCGAGACATGCAAGTCCCAACAGCTTAATTAAGTTATAATACGAAGATACTGCCAGCACTGTTTCATAAAACTTAGACGGTTAATGATTTGGAACGAGAGGTAATAAAATAAGCTACTAACTTGAAAGTGTTCTCTATAAAATAAATTGGCGCAAAACAGTAGCTACTAGTAAAGCAGTAATAGTACTGAGTAATAAATATGGACATAAATCTAAAATTCACAAACGCTGTACACGGCACTGATTATTATGTACAGTACATGTTTTGTCAGGCACGTAAAGAAACAGGTTTTTTGCTGTTCAGGTTCCACATAAACAAAACACGTAATATGCAGTCTGTGTTTTTCTCACCTGTACTGTTTAGATTTTAACAATAATAGGGTGATATAAATCTCTCGTCTTATCGTCTTAACTTAACAGCATTTTTAACCTCTGCCTAGATTGACAGACTTTGCAAGCTCCTGAAACGTCCTTCCTTGGACGATATATATATATATATATATATATATAAATAAGTAAAAACTGGACTGAGATATCAACGCCCAGCCTCAACTATTGGTCCTATAAACATGAAATTTTGAAGAAACATTCATTAATAACCAATACGAAGATAGTTTGTTAAAAAAATTCAACCCTACATGGTTGAAATGGGGGTTCAAAGATTGTATGGAGAAACAATATTATATAGTGGTATTTACTTTAAAATTCGTGAAAGTATTATTAAAATATTAATAATTAAACACATGGTTGACAGTGTCTTAGAAATAAATCAATAATGAAACGGTTCTATTAACTAGAAACTTCGCAAAATGACATGTTGCTGAAAGCATTCGAAGGGGAAGAAATGGTATACAATTCAACAGACAAGGTGGTAAATACAGACGAAGCAGTTCATTACCCAGTGAAATTTTTGAACACTCTAAAACCACAGGATCTCCCATACCATAGGCTTATACTGCGTGTAGGCACATCTGTTATTAGGATGTGCATTGAGCGAGTTTGATCTCCTAATGTTTGCCATTTCGTGATGTGGACACGAATGGGCGGTAATATTAAGCGAGTTCGAGCTCTCGAAAATGGTACGGTAAAACTCGCTCATAAAATGCGCCTTGGTCGCTCAAACAGCATTTGATCATTCGAGTACTCGGAAACGTGAACCCCCCTCCCCCCTAACTCCTACGATCACCGAACGACCGGGTTATCCAGTTGAACCGCTCTCTCACTCTCCCCCTGACTGCGGCGGTGTTGCCACACAGCGTCGACGCCACAACTACTCAGTAAATGCACGTGAGTATTGTGTGTTCACTGCAGTCGTATATGGATAGTTTGGTACGTGTTAACGTGACCGTGTGCAATGGCTTTCGAGAATTGTGAAGAAGTTTCCAGTAAGATAACGGAACGGACGTATGAAGCAGCCGTGACCAAAATAATGGGACGAATTTACGTGTGGGATAAATTTACATTAACTAGAGATGCTACGTTGAAACAACTTGTTGGTTTCGTTCAGTGTCGCAATTGTAAGGCTGTGCATCGATTCAAAGTGGGTTCTGGAACAACACATTTAAAGCATCACTTTTTCCATGAACAAAACGCAGCAGGTGATACCTCTGCTCATGTGCCTGTCACTGTAAATTGCAGCGAAACGGAGAAATGTGTCATAATGTGTGGAAAAGACCTACGACCATATTTATTTGTTGGCGGTGACGGTTTTATGGAACTTGCACAGGAACTTATTAGTGTAGGGGCAACTTATGGACACGTTTCCGCAGCAAACGTGTTGCTCCATCGCAGCACTGTCGCACGGCATGTTGGCGACATTGCAAGGCGCTTACGAGGCGAGATAATTACCAACGTACAATCTGCTGCGGAACAGAGGGCTTGTACAATGACAATGGAATTGTGGACCCCTGATTTGAAGGAGAGACATTACTTGGCGGTTACTGCCCATTACATTGTCGCTACTTGGCCACCGTAGTTATACAGAGTGGTGGCCAGTAGTTCATATAGTTAAATTATTTAGGTGCAGACTAATGCCACCTGAGGTTGTTGCTTTCGTGGTAAACAAATACTGGTATTCTCCGTTATTTAACACACCAGGATTTTATTGATCTGAAGGTCACATAGTTATTATACACCTGGCGAGACTGAGCCCCCCCTGCAAGTCGTTTGCCTGACGGGCTGTTGGGCTGAATACTATGCGTCGGGGAAGGTTGTTGAAGGAAGACGTTTCTCTACTTATCTCTGACTGCGGCTTTTGGTGAGATGTCTTCGTGGGTAGCAAGGCCTGGTGAGTTGGATGGCCCTGGTTCAGGCCTCGGACTGGCTCTCGTTGGTGTGCTGTACTCAGCTGGCTCCTTCCTGCGGCTTTAACTGACTATCTCTCGGAAGTCCAGGATTGGTTTCCCGGAACTTGTGCTTTCTCTGAGACCTCGGCTCGCGTCTCCATCCTCTCTGCTTCGTGCTGATAGACCGACGGTGAACAACTCACTACAACTGCTGCCTGGGCCAGCCCCGAACTCCGGCCCGTTGATGCGACTGCATCTCGCCTAACTGCCTTCTCTGTCTCGCTCACGACTGCCGATGACAACTGCCCAACGATCACTGACTGACTGCTCGCGACTGAATTACCACGACTTGGTAATTTTTTTTTTCTGTCTTGCTTCGTGGCTGAACAACTCCTCTCGAACGACTGCTCACGACTGACGACAACTGAATGACCGCTCACGACTGAATGTCCACGAGCCTTGGCTACCCCCGAATTTAACCCGTCTCTCGATATATTCAAATTGGCTGTCAGCACATTGTGTTGACAGAAACAGGGACTTCCCTGGCGAAACTCGCACGTTTTTTGTATAGGATTTCGGTCTCGTCAGCGACTCGCTCGCTCAAACTAGGGGTGGAGGGAGGGGTGCGGNATAGGATTTCGGTCTCGTCAGCGACTCGCTCGCTCAAACTAGGGGTGGAGGGAGGGGTGCGGCAAGCATCTCGGGGTTTCCTGGCAGCTGTGTCAGCAGTAATCTCGTCGGGGGCACTCCCTGTTTCCTTCGCCGAGTGCTTATATCAGCTAATTTTCGGGACTTTCCCTGTTTCCTTCGGCTGCGGTTCATCCCCGCGTATTTTTAAATCTCGGGACATCCCCTGGGGTTATTTCTCAGGCTGTGAATACAGCGTAATTCCTATCCTATGTACTCATCACGCGTCAACGTTAATAAAGAATGGCGACTGACAAACAACGTACTGATGATGACAAGGTGCCCAGATGTTCGGAAGAGTGGAAACAACACCCGTGCGGAACTTCAAAACCCTTCGACGGAACTTGGGGTGGCTGCAGAAGTGTTTCAGAACGTGACATTTGTAACCGACCAAGGACTAAACATGAAAAAGACGCTGGAAGTCTACGCGAGGTTACCGTGTGTAGCTCACTGCATGAACACAGTATTGCGGCACAAACTTGATGACGAGTCGCAGCAAGATGAAAACCATTCCGTGCTGTCATCTATAAATGCAGCCAAGGATATTGTCGCGTATCTCAAAAGATCTTGACATGTGAACGAGTTAGCCCGGACTGTTCTTCAAGACTCGGAAACACGATGCAACATCAAGTACGTAATGCNTCTTGACATGTGAACGAGTTAGCCCGGACTGTTCTTCAAGACTCGGAAACACGATGCAACATCAAGTACGTAATGCGTGAGTCAGTTCACTCGCAGAGAGACGATATACGTCAGATTCTGTGTGATGTGGGTGCGTCAGACAAACATGAAAGTTATGCGGTTGAAGTGGTTGCTGAGTTGTTGTCCTTCCGTGAGTTGTTAAAAGAAGCTACAGACGTCCTGGAAANTCTTGACATGTGAACGAGTTAGCCCGGACTGTTCTTCAAGACTCGGAAACACGATGCAACATCAAGTACGTAATGCATGAGTCAGTTCACTCGCAGAGAGACGATATACGCCAGATTCTGTGTGATGTGGGTGCGTCAGACAAACATGAACGTTATGCGGTTGAAGTGGTTGCTGAGTTGTTGTCCTTCCGTGAGTTGTTAAAAGAAGCTACAGACGTCCTGGAAANCGTTATGCGGTTGAAGTGGTTGCTGAGTTGTTGTCCTTCCGTGAGTTGTTAAAAGAAGCTACAGACGTCCTGGAAACAGAAAAGGAGCCAACCCTTCAGCTGGTGTTGCTTTGGTTAAACAAATTAAAATCCAATCCCACACCCCTTACCAGTGCCATTGAGGTAAGACAGAAATGTATATTTGTTATATAGCAGGATATAATATATATGTCCACCTTAAGTCTCGATCTCACACGCCATACTTGTGTTATTGGTTTCGTTCTTATTTAAGCTAACTGACACGCTAAGCCATAACTTAAAAATAAATAAATACATTTCAAATGCGTGGAAACAACATAGCATTCAATGAACCGGGTTGTCCTCGTTATATTATGTCCTTGTTGTTCGTCAACAAAACGTTTGCTATAACATAGCCACATAATTTAACTAAACATTGGGATACGATTTGGATACGATTTGTAACGATAAACGTGAAACTGCTTATAGTAGGGCTATTAAATGCTGAGTGTCTTGTTTCGTCATGAAAGTTTCCACTCAGTTTTCCCTAATTTAATTTTAGTGAAATTAGACAATTGTTAAAAACAAATAAATGAAAACAAAGGGATTTTTATTACAATTCAGGATACATAAATGTACTGACCATTAAAAATTAAGAACTTACAAGAAATTTCACACTTACCTTAGAAGAACTGCAGTTATGACTGTTTACAAAGGGAAAGGTAAGAAGGTGTGTTTCACAAGCAACGGTTGCTAAGGCCTCGAATATTGGTATGAGTTGCAAGTATTTATACGTAAACTTAAAAATACTAACACACATTACTGATTTATCTTCAAAATAAATGTGAATTTGGAAGAAAAATGGCCTGGAAAGAGAGAAAGCTGGTTTTAACATATCATGAAAGCACACCACCACAAAACAATATGTTAATGTATGATGCACTTTAGCAAAAGTTGTAGGAATCAAAGGGGCACATATATGACGCCCGAGAGGATTCAATGGATTCAGACTAACACTAGTTCGGATGAAATGTTTAAGAACATAAACTGTACTGAAATTGTGAGCAAAGAGCACTTTTAAGACTCACACGGCATTTTTCCTGAGTATAAAGTGCTATAGGGACTAACTATACGTTTACCGAAGCAGCGTGTAACATCAGAGGATTCCTCACATTCGTGAAACCATCATAAAAACCAAAACGTTTTTGAAAACCTTAACAGGTCAAGCCTCACATTTTGAGTTGAACACCGTAAGTACAATAAGTGTGCCAGAATGCCGTAAGTGTAGCGATTTTTAAAATGCGCTATTTTATTATCCATTGCTTATATGGATCAATGTATAACAGTTTATACTTCCGTTAATATTAACCTATCTTTTTTGGCTTTCAGTTTTATTTCACCCATAAATTACTATTTTTACTTCAGAATGAATATAAATAAAAAACAGTTAAAAGAAATATGTTGATAATATCTAGTAAAATGTTCATATATGTTATTAATAAGAATGGTGTAAATGATTTATTTAGTAAACGTTTTTTACAGTTACATTAATGTTTTCAAGAATGCAGTGTTGGTTACATGTTTCATTGCTACGCATAAAATATTTATTTTTGATTATGTGTCCAGCGCACAAATACGGTTCGTAGTTTCAACTTNTACAGTTACATTAATGTTTTCAAGAATGCAGTGTTGGTTACGTGTTTCATTGCTACGCATAAAATATTTATTTTTGATTATGTGTCCAGCGCACAAATACGGTTCGTAGTTTCAACTTGGCATTTTCTTCAAGGCTTCCTTACATTTTCTTAATGTCTGGTTGAAGCTGGTTTACCAGCCGCTGCTTGCTGCTGGCTGTCAGTAGGCGTCGAGTGCAGTGTGAACCATTACAGTTCATTCATGGTTACTTCCAGCTTTTCTGAAGCCCTGCTAAATGTCTACTTCCAGGATATCTCTCCGCCTCACACCAACAAAGCCTAAATGAGTCTAGAAAAATACACCAAAGGGACAAAGCACCACATTCGTGCGCATCCTGTGTAAGGATATTTTGCGTAAGAACTATTTATTACTACGTATTACCAACAAACCTATTTCCTCTCTCCTTTTAACAATATTTATTGGAAATAAAATATTATACTTAATTGACTAAAAGTAAGTAAAATTTTAAGTTAGCTAAAGATAAGGCACTTTTATGTTAAGACAAGTATAAAACGCTCGTGATACATAACATATTTTCGACTTGACCATCGATAGTTGAGAACTCTCTTTCCAATTGTAAGACAACTGTAGGGGTATCGTTTCAATATATATGATGAAAGGAGAGAGGCATGGCCACCTTAACAAAATTCTCCTGTAGGCTAGTTCAGAAGACCATTTTCCATTGCTGCATTCAAAGTGTAATTGCAGAATATTGTGCTATCACTATCCCTGTCGTCACTACCAACATCTATGTACTGTAAGCAATAATCCCCATCCACCAATGCAAATAATATAATAAGGCATGTCCTTTAGTAGTTGTAGAACGAAGAGGTTGTGTTCGCGGTACATTGAATCTCGATGTATTTTCCATCCGGCGCACCGCAGCAGTTCGGGAAATTCAATTTTAACTGAAACGAATGCTGTACATTCACACATTGTTCTTCACTTTTGGGCACACAAATCACTTGCCGTCAGCAGGTACTCCTCATCGTCTGGCTAGAACAAGACATTTACAACAGCTAACAATTTACAGCCCTTGATAACCTGCTGTTTTCATGGCCTTTTTGAAACATGTTTTAAAGATGCTCTTGCTCATTACGTGCCTAGTTGATATACCATGTATTAATCATACGTTTTCATGTAACTTGAATCAATACTTTAATGAGTATCTGAGAAGTTGTGTTATTTAAATGGTTTACCATGTTTTTAAGTGTGTGCTACACATTTACGAAGACTGTGCTATAAAATGTTAAGTAAATGTACCTAATTTATTGACTGTTATATAAATATTATTATTTCACCTGCATATATTCTTGAATCACTGTGCAGATAGCCATCAAGATTTATGGTAACAACACTGAAATTATTTGTGCGGTAATCCGAACAAATACATAAGGGATTTTCAGGCTGTCTCCATCAGCAAGATATATTAATGCAATTTCAAGTTTAATTTTTTATAGAATTGCTTGTCTCGTGTTAGAATCTTATTATATTATCCGTGGGGATACACATCTAGTAACTCATCAAACTTTGAAAGAGATAGCCTTAAAATTATAATTTACGATGCAGCATACTCTTCTGAAAGCCCTCGTAGAAGTCTTGGGAAAGTACCCACTTGTTCGCGTCGAACTGTCCAGTCCCTTACCAATTTACGTTTCTTCTTGCTTTCTCCTGTAACAAAACCTGCCTACGTAATTTTCTCACACACATACGCACTTACGCTATTATCAAGCGTCGCTACTCTGTATGAGCGGCCATTTAACACGAGGTCAGTAGAGAGAAGCGTACCAGCTGCTGTCGACAGCCAGGGGTGCGTTTTCGGCGAGAACCGTAATAAGCTGCTTGCTGTTAGCCATCAGCAACCAGCGGCTGATAAACCAGTGCCACGTTACCCAGACTTCAAGGTGCATCTAGACACGTGGTTCGTGAGGTGGCACGTGTAACACACGTCAACTGCTTCCCCATTGACTGTTAAAAAAGCTGTTTTAAAAATTATAAAACTTTGAAAAAATTATGTCGCCTCAAATACGTAGCAGGTTCCAACTCACAATTTTCCATAATTCCCCTCTCCACCAGATCGATAACCTACAAGCTTCTAAGTGAAAAACACGTCTGTCTTCATGTCACTAAATTAGATGCCCATTAAAATGGTTTCATTCTCAATTTGATTTATTTTCCAAATGTTTATAAAGAATGTATTTTGAATTATACACAGCCTCCTCCTGCCGTTACGATCACAGTCAATTGCCAGAAAAAGTCGTTACGTCAGTCGGATCTGTGTTGAACTACGTTCAAGAAGGAAGCCTGGACACCACGAGGGTCACGCCGCGAGCTCTCCACTACAGCCAAAACCATCCACACCAGCTGCCGTGGGTCTGTGGCTCGCGAGCTTTTCCTTTGATCTACCGCCCACAGGAGAGATCGAGGCGCGTACTTGATGCGTGGGCGCGTATTCGTGCGTGGGCATGAACTCGTGCGCTCGTGAGTACTTCCACACTGCCCGCGAAACAGTACGCACGTGTCTGGACGCACCTTAAGAGGCCCCGTGTTCATTGGGTAGCTGTCTGGACGGAGGTCCGCCGGACCTACAATCGCGGCGGATAATCGGGAACGCTGCCAAACCGCTGGCTGCCGACGAGCCGCGCCCGTGACTGCGGTGCCCACCGCCGTCATCTCCGGAGTCGTTAATCACGCGCCGTCGATCCGGAAGGCCGGAACGGAGGAAGCTGCGGTCACGAGCGGTGGTCCGGAGGTTGCGACCCGTTCCCCCCTTGGCCATCCTCCGTCATCAAGCTCCGGGCCTGGGCAACCACGCGTGACTAACCACAGCGGCTTCTGTGCACCGCGGGTCCCTTTATCAACACCGCCATCAACGACCGGGCCTGGAGGCTGGTTCCGGAGAGATATGTCTCCTACGGCCCTCAGAGCCCGTGTCCATCCTGCGTGCACTGAGAAAAAATGAGTGAAGATATTCCGGCGGCTCCGATGAGGTGAGTATAGAGCAGCGCCGGAATCCAAGGGTGGGGGAAACGGGAGATCCCCGAGAAAACCCTCTGACCAGCGGTATCGTCCGGTACGATTCCCACATGCGAAAATCCAAGTGCGACCCCGCCGGGAATCGAACTCGGTTCGCCTTTCTGCTTTCTGCTTTCACGGCAGACGCTGAATATTACATTATTACTCTTCAGCCGTAGTTGATATTTTACAGTTGATTACGAGACAAATTGGTTTCACCGAAGTGCCATATACACTACAACCCTGCCAATCTGAACTTATTGGGATCAGGGCCAGTTAGGATATGTCGATGTTCGGATTATCCGAACTTATATAACTAGAAAATTAACAAATGAAAGTAGACAGAATTAAACATTAAAATAACGCGACATACCTGATATTTTTATTCCACAGTCGGCTACTGCTCTTTTGTGTGATATGTAGCAAACCCACGGTACCTCAGCGAGTGAACCAAGTTCAGCAACTCCACGTAGATGCCACTAACAGTCTGAACTAAACTTACTCGTGACGAATATAACGCTGTAAATAATTTTTGAATACTAAATAATGTACATTATTTTACTATTTAAAAATTTTCCTAATTAAAAATACTCTGCGTTCGGGTTAACCAAATTGTTAGACCAACGGGGTTCGGACTGACGGGGTTATACTGTAATTTGAAGATAAATGAGATTCGCAAGAATCATTCTCAGATATTTCCTATGACGTACTCATTAACTACTGAATTTTATTTTGATATATTTTATCATGTATGCCACACTAACAATTAAATACTTCACTATGAAATAGCGGGAGAAAACACTATCAACCAGCTCGCAGGCTCCGCTTATTTGAAGTTATTTTCTTTTTTCGAGAGGCAACAGAAGAAAATATCTATGGACGAACGCCCGTTGTGCACATATTTTCGTAACAATGACGTAACCCGCATTCTGGCGAAGGAGACCCCTAGCAGATTTACAAAAATTGAAAAATAATAGTCCCTTAGGTAATTTGGTAATCAATTAAAAGCATATTAATTCGTCGAATCACCAAAGAATGTGGGCCAAGCTTACAGCAAGACATCTCACAAAAAAATACATCACTCCGAAAGTAAACCCCGCCTCAAGTGCACAGCAGGAGCCAATAAGCATCTAACTGCGACCACACCTGGAGAGCGGGAATAAGGGACAGGGTTCCGAACCAAGGGGTGAGTGCAATCGGCGACTGACAGGCTCCGAGAGGCGGCTGACTTGGACTCGATTCTGGGCGTCTCTCTTCTTCAGTTATTTTCCTTATGGCTGATCTCTAGAAACCTTTCTAAGGCTTTCCCGATTTACCGTGGCTCAAGTCAGGCTTAGATCCACGCAAAGCAGTAATGATTTTTGATAAAATAATATTATATATTTATATACTAGACTTTCCTCAATACCGCTTCCTTATCCAAAACTAACTTCTCGTTATACAATTCCCTGCAATTTATAAATATCATGACAACGTGCTAAGTGCCTGTGCATAAAGGCTGGTGTGCAATTTTATAAGAGTATACAACCATTAGTAGAGACAGAAACTTTCAACTTGTCGCTGCCATTTTATGGCTCAATAACAGAGTGAAATGTGTACTTTGCACCTCTTTGAGTGCTACAGCTTCCCTTCGTTGTTATTATTGTTATAAAAATGTATCTTAGAGACTTGAGGTTTAACCATTTCCGCTCTAACTAAAGTACACTTGAGAGACGGAACCAATATAGACTCGTCAACGCACATGGAACGTTTCTTGTATGTTTGGAAAAATGGAATGTAAAAAAAATTGATGTATTACAAAAAAATGTTATACATTTGACGACAGGATGCAGATGGACATCTTTACAGGGAGAACGTAAACCATTTTGCTTTCTAAGACGTTGGACATATACTTTCCTTGCAGGAACAACGCACTAGTTCTATATTTGGCTGACAAAACATGTGTCTCTTCCCCCCCCCCTCAAACTAATAATTAATGGGATTTATCGAGTATTTATAGTGTACCTAAACTTAGTAGAACATACATCAATTAATCACTAGAGACACAGAAAATCTTTCAAACGGTTTAATATGACTTTCAAAAATTATAATTTCCAAATATTAAAAAAAAAAAAAAAAAAAAATTGAAATTATGACATCTTAATTACCCAACAGAGTTTTCTTCACTTTCTATTAAGGCACCCAACTACAGTATTTCTGTAGTAAAATGGCGAGGAGCACTAGGACAATCCTTACTAACGAGAACACTATGAGAAGTTTGGAGGAAAAGCTTGTATTCAGGAATTCTGAGCAACGGTATGTATACGGTAGAACTTCATAAGGGTACCTCCCCTTGAAGCCTGCCAGGATTAACCCTGATTTCTCTAATTAATGCAAGTCGGACTTCGTATGACAAAACACTCTTGCTTCTATACCGAGATTTTACGATATGCCTACTAGTGCCAAACAATCAAATTTCATATTAAAGTAATTTAAAAGCAACTGTAATAAAAACAAGATAGATTAATACTATAACAACACTAACAATAATTTCAAGCATAGTTTTAAAAAACGTGGTTGACTTATCTGTAGTTATTTATTATCCAGTTGGGAAGGAATTTACCTACGCAAAGAATTATATAACAAATGTGTACATACAAGGGTTGGAGCATAAGTCATAGCAACTACGGTTTGCTTAAAACTGCGCAATGGTATCACGAGATGTATGTCTCGGCGAACTTGGCATCCACAGTATGTGATTGCAGCACTATATGGCTGTGTGATGGATATAGAAATTCAGTGTGAGTCGATCACCATACATAATGGATGTGACCCGACTTGAACAGCGTTATTACATCAAAATAGCCATTCTACGGGGGAGAAATGCCACATATTGCATCAGCGAGCTGGTAGAAGGTGTGGAGAGTAATGCTCTTCCATAATGAACTGTCGCAAAGTGGGTAGCAGCATTTCATCGAAGACGTGAAGCAGCCGGCAACCGGCAGGACCTCTTGCGTTCTGAAGTGCCACGTGCAGTAGTTGAGCACCTCATGGAGACCGAGAGCAGATGGACGCTGCTTGAATTACAGGAGAGAAACAGCATTAGGAAACTAACCATCAATCGGATTTTATGGAAAGACCTTCCCCTTTGTGAAGTTACATCGCAGTGGGTGCCACATTCACTCTCAATGAAGTTCAAAAGTGGGCAAAGTATGCAATATGCTGCGAACACCTGGCATCCTACCAACAGGGAGGAGACCGCGTTTTGTCGGTCGCCATGGACGAATTTTGGGCCAGGGCTTACATATATCAGATGAGTGGCGACATGCAGAGGGACATCTTGGAGGTAGAAGTTTCGTCGAAACCCTTCTCCCGAGAAGTTGATGGTTATTTTCGTCAATCACGCCAGGGCAATGCTCGCGTGTCACTTCGTTCCAAGGGCATAGCAACGACAGCAGCCTACTACAGCAACTTCCATTACCGAGAAAAATCCTGACATTCTGAATAATGTAATAATTTTCCACGACAACGCAAGGCGCATACAGTAATGCGTATACTATAGCTACTCGAGTTTTGGGGATGGGAAGTACTGAGCACCCACCATGCTCTCTGGAACTTTCTTCATGTGGTTTCGACAGGATATCTTGAATTCTGTGCTACAACAGATAATCCGATTCGCACATGGCGAGATAGACGGTATTTGGCACCTACTACCCCCGCGTCCACATTCCTACAAAAAAAAAATTACCATGATTTGCAGGTATACCAACCGCCGTAGTTGTATTATTCAGGAAGAGCCCGTAGCTGAAATTCCCAAAATGTATTCAGACTTGGCAACGTTGTTTTCTCATGTGGACGGTGTGTGAATTANAATTACCATGATTTGCAGGTATACCAACCGCCGTAGTTGTATTATTCAGGACGAGCCCGTAGCTGAAATTCCCAAAATGTATTCAGACTTGGCAACGTTGTTTTCTCATGTGGACGGTGTGTGAATTATCCTGTACGTCGTCTCCCTGCCTCACCTAGCCGGACGGGGGGTGAGGATGTGATTCTGTTCTCGGTTGATCGGGCCCGCCGCGCAAGTGTCGGGGGAGGCGAAGAGCGGCGGTGCCCACTGGCGTTCGGGTTGCTACACGGGCGGCCTGCTCCGACACCCTCTGGCGTCATCTGGATGCCGGCGAGAGCCCGTCCCGGCGTGGCACGGGCTCTCCGCCGCCATCCGTCAGCCGCCTCCATCAAGTTTTGATGCAACGCCAGTCCACCACCTTGCTCGCAGATTACCTATAAGACAGCGATGGGCAAAATCGAATTATTCTCGAAATTGAATTGTAGTCGATTATACTCGTCTGAAATCGAGTAAATCATTCGGATTCTGAATAATCGATTTTCTTCTCAGTCATGACTCGTGTGTTTATAAGAAGTCGTAACATTTGTATTTTATGAAGGTGACATTTAAAGTTCTTGTAATTTTTTTGATTATATTTCGTCATAATGTGTATTCCGAAGTTGCTGTAAGCCCTGTAAACTGAGATAGAAACATGAAACAGGCAAATGACCTAACAGTTTGTATAAGCATTTTTTACATTATTTTATTTCTATTCGGAATTTGTTCTCGTTTCAATGAGAAATTTAAAATTGTCAAGTATTTTGCTTAAACCTTTTTGCAATTCACAAAGTAGTTAGAAAACTGAAAAAAAAAAAATATAAAAAAATGCTATAATTAATTTTTAGAAACAGAATAATTGCAGTAGCTGCCATTTAATTCCTTTAACTAAATAATTGCGATGTCATCATTCATTTAGACATGAATTAAAAATTCACTTCGTGGAGATGTATAAACAGAACATGAAATTCACGTAAGTGAGACTAAAGATGATTGATTTAACAAAGTGAATGTTCGGCGAGTTTTCACTTCACCTAAGTGCAATTTTTGTCATAAACTGTGTAAAAAAAAAAAAAAAATATATATATATATATACATATATATATATATATATTTAAAAAAATTTTATACTTACAAAAATTGCAAAAAAATTAAAATTCAATTACTAATAGTGATTTATTCGAATATCACAGACTTAAATCAAAAATTATTTTATACAGCAGCAATAGAATATTCGAAATATTCTCATCCGATTTTTCCTATCACTAACTTAGGAATACAGAAACAGCTTCTTATACCGCGAACTTCAACCGCGCATGCCAGAAAAATGGCGTCACTGACCAGCAAAATGCTGGAACGCCTTTTGCCAATCAGCGCCTATAGGCCGTTCACCGTAAAGTGAGCAATTTTGAGGTCCTAGTAAATTTTTCCTTTCAGCCATTTTTTACTCTTTAACCACCTTTTAAAATAAATATTGCCATGTAAGTAATAAACACAGTGTGTATAATCCACCGCACTCAAGAGTTAACGTCTAAGGCTACAATAAAATGCATTTATTGACTATCATTCCAAATGAGAAGGTTTTCAAAAGTGCTCACTTTACCGTGAATAGTCTGTAGCAACATACTCGCCAGCTGGCAGCCCAGTCAATAACGGAACCTTTCGCAGCAATTCAGTCGTCCACTCAGACACACGGCTCGTTCCCACAGCTTCGCGCAGCCAATCAGAGTACTCATACGCCCACGTCACAGGAACTACCACGCCATTTCTCCTCTACGTACTTATCCATTTTGTACCAGTAGCCAAGTAGAGCCAAACATCTCGACGACAGCGGGGTTGAAACAGGCACGAGCAAGAGAGGAACCAACCACGGCGTGTATAAGTGGGTAAGTGCTTCCCAAAATATATTTCAGTCACTTTCCTACCCATAAACTTGGTCTAAATTGTGATTACAACAGAAATAAACAAAAACAATAATTTCTGCGGGATGCGAAAAAACTAATTATACATAAACAATACAATGAATCATAAATGTATATAATAAATTAATTTTAAAGCAAATTAAAATGTAATTAATTAAAATTTATAATGAAATAATAATTTATAAATAACATAAGCTAGGAGGATAAGAGAAACTATAATCCTTTCCACTGTCTTTCGGGACGTACATATCAGAATATTAATTAATTATGCTATGGGGATGAATCGTATCGAACAATCTTGCCTGCCCTTGAGACGATATTACGTATTCGACAGTTGTTCACGCCATCGCAGATTGAATGCCATTTATCTAGGCAGACAAACGTGACGCATGGCAGAGCTATCAGATTCCACAACATAAATATTTAACCACGAAGGTGACGCGTGACTTATGCTGAAATAGTATCATAAGCGGGGGTCACTATGTGACAGGGTGGGTGACTTAGTGACTCAAATTTTTTCTCTCTTATGAAAATTTCCTTCCATTTTACAAAGGTGATTTAAAATGTTCACTGATTAAATTGGTACCACAGACTATATTAAGCATCCCACAGAAAAGAGTAACCAATTACTCTTTTTTGTTGTCGCATAGTCACCCCAACTTGTAACAATGTGACCTCTCCCCCCCCCCCNAATAGTCAAGGCCAACGATAGTTTCAAATCAATAGTTTCTTTTGAACAGTGCCAAACGAAAACAGAGTTAATGTGACAAAATATATTTTTCACTGAATAACCGTAAAAATAATAATTATTTTATTTGATGTATCTAGAATTACTGGTAGCTGAATGATTAAAATCTGATGAACATCAAAACGGTTTTTTGCCAACCAAACACCAATCTGAACAAATTACACAATTTTTAAGGGCAGCAAAATCTGCGGTAGTCGAATTTGTTTGAATTTTTTTCTTATTTTATTAGAATTGCGTATTAAAGAAAATCTTTTTACGTCAAAAAAGTTTCTATATGAACACTGTGTCAATATTTTATCTCGAAATCTCCCCTTTTACTAAAAACGAGGTGCAGTTATACGTTTTTTGCAAAGGAAGGTACCTCTTTTGAAGTTGTGGATATCGTTCAAAATAAAACCTTTTATTACTTCATTCGCTAAGAATTTTACGCCTTAAGATAGTAACTAAACTTAGCAAATATCCCTTGATTTAAGTCTGTCCGACATTGTTCATAAGTAAATACAGATTATATACCAGCGAATTTGGAAAATTATGTTCTCTTTTCACAAAACCTACTTGAAGATGAACATTTTTTTTAATAATATTGAGGCTTTCAGTTTTATTTTCGTTTTAATTAGTTATGTTGTGTTTCAGGAAAACGTTTCTTCTAGAAACGGCTTGAAAAAATCATTACTTCTTATGTCATAAGGAAAACACGAGGTCGCCTGCACCATAACAGCTTTATTGCATCCTGGCATTGGCGATGTGTTTTACATCCACCGTACAGCTCGCACTTGGCACATTCGAACTTTAATCTGTTTGGCAAGGTGAAGAAACATCTACGGGGCTGACAATTCTCCAGTGACGACGCAGTGAAAGACGAAGCGGTGAAATAGCTTAATGAACAGGACGCCACTTTATATCGTCAGGGAACGGAAAATCTCATTTTATGCTATGAAGAATGGTTAAGTAAATTTGGTGATTACGTCGAATGGTGCCGAAATCAAAAGGTGTTTTGTATTTTGACCTATCTTTAAGTTACCGATTCACCTACAAAAAAAAAAGATACTTACTTTCTGACTTACCCTCGTATGCAAAGTTGATTAAACATCTTGGAAAGGAGTTTCGTCAACTCGTCGACGCGCAACGCCCTCAGCGGTGCCTCGCAATGCTGGAAATCGTGATGATCCTCCAATGTCAGAGAGACATTTAGATATTGATGATGACAGCGGGTTTGAAGAGTGGCCATCTGTAAGTTGCATGAACAAAATTAAATTTGTCTAGTTTCAAATATCGTTTCGCAAACTTAATTTTATTTGTGTAACTATATATTTATTTCGTCATGTAAAAACAAGTACTTTCTTGGTTCTCAGTGCAACACTTCGTCTCGTAGTCTAATCACACTATGCAAGGAAAATCTACACTTAAATATAAACACATTCGCTGAAGAATATATCGTATTTGTAATTACAAAAATGTGTGTGTGTAACTTTAACGGAAAAACCAACAAGCCCTGATGATTGTCAGGTTGTAACAGACGTGTAAGAAAAGACCCACTGTTTATTTCTAAACTCAGTATTATATAGTTTCCAGAACACACTCAATTGGAGGAGAGAATTAAAATGAACTTTCTATACTCGTCCAGACAACGAGAAGGCTCGGATCCTTCTTAAAGACACACTGCACTACTCACACGCCCACCTTGACGAGAAACCCTAGAGGTTTGCCATCAAAAACCTGACAGTAAGGGGGGGGGGGGCGTGGACGAGGACATCCTGAGAGAGGATATCATTAGGTGTGGGTTCACCCTACTTGACATCCGCAACTTCAAGCGTAAGTCTCACCACCACACTCCTGAGGATCCAGACTATGTGCCGACAGGTACAGGCAGGGTCTGTCACAATTCAGAAACACGAAACAAGACTTCCTCAGGATTACGAGGCTCTATTGGACCGCCGTTCGTATAGAGCCTTACAAGCCGCGACCGGAAGATGTGCCCAACTGCCGCAACTGCAGTCAGTGGGGGGCACACATCCAAACGACGTAACATGGGCCCAGTGTGCATCAAACTGGGCAGGCCCGCACAAGCACACAGAGTGTACCATGGGCAGAGATGCTCAGCCTCTGCGGTGTGCTAACTGCAAGCAGGAGGGAAATCCTGTAGAGTGCATAAGAACACAGTACAAGCTCGCAAAGAGAACACATTAAAAAATACACACGTCCGCAGTTCTCGCAACACGCACCAAACCACACAGATACTGCACAGTTCCCGCAACTGCGCAGCTCACCGCGAAAACACAGGCCTGAGGAGCAGGAGCCGATCCAACCAGTGTCAGTTTGTGGCGGGGGAAGGCGCCACCGGGGGCAGTCAGGCTGGAAACAGCAGGGCTGCGGCCTGCGGGTCCTCTCGGGGTGCTCCGGGCGCTGGTGAGGCGAGGCCCGGCCCCTGGGCAACGAGGACGGACGACCACAGGCCAGCACAGCAGCCAAACAGACGTCTGCCTCTCTTGGAGACCCCGAAACAGCCACACCAACATTCGGGAGCTCACACAATTACTTCGCGACACGCACTTTGCAGAACTAATATCACACATGGGACCATATTTCGGCCCCATCAGGGCAGCACAAACACTTACTGACAAGCAATTACTGTTGCTACAGGCACTAGCTACTCTCCAGCAGTAATGGCTAGCACTAAAACAGAATACACACTAAACATATTAAACTGGAATGCCCGCGGGATGAAATGGCAGATATATGAATTACAAGAACTATTATTATATGGAATTTATATAGCTGTTATAACAGAAACAAGACTTAATAAAAAGGACAAAATAAATTTTTCAGGGTATAATATATACATACCAGACAGGAATCACAGAGGAGGAAGAACAGCTATAATAATCAAAAATAGCATCCATCACCATCCAGTAAATATAAACTGTTTAAGCTAGATTGAAGCCACAGAAATAAAAATTAAAAGTAACCATACTCACATCCAAATGGCGGCGGCATATTGTCCCACAAATCTAATTTAAATGAACAAGATTAAATAATTTTATGGGAAATACAGAACACTTTTTAATATCAGGAGACCNGTCCCACAAATCTAATTTAAATGAACAAGATTAAATAATTTTATGGGAAATACAGAACACTTTTTAATATCAGGAGACCTGAACAGTAAAAATATAGAATGGGACTTTTTATATAGCAACAAAAATGGAAATAAACTAAGTAGACACGTAGATAAAAATAATTATGTAATTTTTCCACAACCTTAACCCTCCCACTTACCAAATAACGGCAACAGACTACATAAATTAGACATAATACTCACCAACATCCCCAATTCTAACACAAAATCAGAAGTATTAGACGAATTATATTCAGATTACCTGCCAGTCTTTGTGAAATTAACTTTAAACACACAGAACTAATAATCAGTACACGATAAAGCGACCAATAACCGGCTGGGAAGGTTTTCAAAAAGATTTAATAGATAAATTTGTAACCCCGTCATAAATAAACGATGAATTAGAACTAAATGTGCAGACAAAACTCTTTACAGACACAGTAATGGAAACGATACAACAAAACACTAAATACATGGATAAAAGGCAATACACTAGAGCGAATTACCAAGAAGTAGATTATCTAATAGCCCTAAAACGCCAAGCACGAAATAACTTTCAGATAACATGAAATCCCGTAATTAAAACAGAATACAACAGGCAAAAAAGACAAGTTGAAAGTAAACTTGAAGAACTAAAAATTAAAAACTGGAAAGAAGCCACAAAAAAAAAACCGCAGCTCATAACCCTAAAGAAATGTGGCGGTTAACTAAATCAGTAACAGAGAAATGTAAAAAATTAACTACCCCAGCAATAGAAACGCCCCAAGGTTATGTTTATACTGGAAGGGATAAAGCGAACACAATTGCCGATAGCCTAGAGAAACAATTTTCCCCAAATAAAGATGTACAAGATAGAAAATTCACTCAATCCGTAAATAATGACATTAACGTATACCTTAAACTAAAGGATACATCTGGATATGACCAAATTTCATTAAAATATTTATTAAAATAATTAAAACACGCCTTTATAATAAATTTGGAGGACCAAACGGGATAAAATATGAAGCCCTAAAAAAATTAGAATATCTCTTAAAAATATATAATTCAATGTTCAAACTATAAAGATTCCCATTTTTACAATAATGGGTATAAACAAGAGCATTTGTCGAGTACGCACTACTACCAACGAATATGTGATTTAATGCTTCGATGTATTTATTTTGTGACAGCGACGTATGCGTGTGTTATATTCAGTAGCCTAATTCTTAAGTGTTACACATTTGCAGGTCCAATCCATTATTGTTTCTGTAAATCATATAAATGAAATACAGTAGATTAAAAAAAAATGTAAAGTCCAAAGCATTTCATGTTATGACAGGAGTACCGATTAATCACTACCCGGATGTCAGATTATTTAGTGCTGCATTGTCTATTTTTTTTTTCACCATGAAATAAAATCTCCAAAAAATTGAGTACAAGTAGTACTCATTAAAAATGTCACGCGTTATTTTAATATATATATTTTCCAGAAATGTTGCATTATTATGGAATTTTATTTGATCTAACATAATAGTCGAAAATCTTTTAGCCATATAGGTATTTCATTTTTAATTTTTTGTATTTTATTGTAACAGTTGTTATAAACTTCAAAAATAATTTTTTCTGTCAGTAAGTTGTGTTAAACGTAAAAGTAAATGATTTAAAATATAAGAAATTTTACGAATCAGAGTTAAAACTCGAGAAAATAATTCATAGTCTCATACACGTAGGCTACAATCTCAAAAAGAACCATTTTGCTCAAAAGCTACTCTTTCGGCGTGGCTCGCACACACCTGTATTTTTCATCAAGTTGTTTGAAGTTGTATCGTTTGTTACATTTCCTTTTTAATAATAAGTATTAATTTAATTTAAATATACTGTAAGTGCGGATGCCCTAATTGCTTCAGGAACAGTCATTTTAAGTCCAAATTTGTTTAGATATGGAGAAAATAATCGTATTTGTTTTAAACAGTGTAACATTGTATGTCTTACCACTAAATAAAAATTAAGGCTCACAAACGCCACGAAAAAAAACAACTGTGCAAATATTTAGCTTATTTATTGATTTTAAATGTATCGTCGACATCGATGTCATTCGAAACTGCGCCTACTTCCACGGCGATAAAAAAAAAAAGAGTAATTTTCTTGCGAGGAATTCGAACCCAGAACCTTTCGCACCACACGAAAGCGCACTACCGACTACATCACGGACGTCTGCCAATCTCGTGCTTGAATTCATGTAGGATCGTGCATCCTCCCCTCCCCGTATTTCCGTTTTAAATTCTTGTTAGGCAGGAAATTTGGACGGCGTTGCAAGCAAGCGCTGTAGACGAACAACAAGTAATTGTTAGCTCAGAAATTATTATTATCGGTGTTCCTGCCGCGAAGAAGTGGTGACCATAAAGGCAATTCCTTTTGGTGAAGGAAACACAATGTTTCAAATTAAGTCAACACACGCTACTTCAGAAAACAGATATATAGCTAATATTTATCATATTTGGCATATATCTGATACAGTGCGACATGACTGGTAAACAATCAACGATTCATATATACGTATGTGAATCAGATTTCAGGCATGTTAAGAATTCATCAAAATGTGTTTATGTATTGGTTCCCTACTGAATGAGTAGTTCACATGGTTAGTCCACCTGTGTTTTACGTAGCCGGCAAGATGAAGGGCCTCTCAAACTACGTCAGTCGGCCCCTGTTTTTTCTGCAGTCGACAACGTGAAGGGCCAACTCACGTGCAAGTCAGTGACGTCGAGCAGACAGGACGGTCAGAACCTAGTTATTTGCTCACATTTAGACGGAATATCTGCGCTGTTAATCCATGATTCTAATGGGTTTTAAATATGTATCCTGTTCATCGTGAATATACTGTATATTTGCACAGCCTATTTTGCTTTATTTCAAACGTTTATCTGGCTACTGAGTGGAACTTATTCGCACGAGTATTTATGTCATGTAGTAAACCTCCACGGAAGTGGTGCGTCGGCTCTTTGGTGTGATTTTCTGAACTTGGTAAAAACTTTATTTGTATGAAGCGGAGGATTAAATAGCCTGAACGTAGGTAAAAATTTGAGCAGGGCTTCAGAAAAATCGGAAGTAACTGTCAACTACACAAGTAGCGGCTCACGGACGCTCGATGAAATGTTTGCGCGGTTGATGTGCAGCCAGGTCAAGTACCGGAACCCAAGCGTAGCCTTAATACATAAAGCCGTCTCGAGCCGGTCCACTGGAGGTGTGTCGGCCCTCCTTGTATATTTTATTCGGCTCGCTAGCAGCTTACATGGGGGCAGCCCGCGCGCACAAACTGGAGCAGACAGAAGCGGTCCACTTCATTTACGGTCTGCAGGCAGTGGCGTGGCCGGAATGTGTTCTTGGAAAAAAATAAGGGGAAGGGGTGGGTCCATTAAAAATATCCGCCGGACACGAAAAGCTTCTCAGTTTTATTTTGTGCGGTTGCCGTAGGAAGTTAGCATGTTAAAATTATCAACATTTTTTCGCTACCAAATAACATCCCCTTCATAAATATTTTTCATCCCCATGTTTTCGAATGTCCTCATTTGTTTGAAGATAGAGACCATACAGAATTTCCAGAAGGTAGTGGTTTTTGAACCTCTTTGGAAATAGATGCAGGAGACTTATCTGTGATAAGTATTTATTTCGTTCCCCCCAGGAGTCATCTGAGCAGTAACATAACAGTAGTTATAGAATGCCATAAAACAGCTGGTAAGCATAACAAAGTACCAGTCATGACATATTTATTAACCACTCCCCTTGTCGGAAGCGATTTTCTTGTTAAATGATTTTGTACATTATCGTTAGCAGCATCGTTACTGTTCATTCCGAGATTTTACTAGGTAAACTTATTATCTACTGGACTTTCGACAAGGATAAATGTAATGACTCAACAATCAAGCAGAATACTGTACACACAAAACGACGGAGAACATTTACATGCAAAGTAATTTATATACTCAATAAAGGACATCTCTTAAGAATTTTCGTATTTATTTCTGTAAGCTTTCACAGTACCAGTTATACAAATTATTTCATACTGAAATTTTATACAGTCATTCAGTATGTTTATTCATGATATGTACAATAACAATAATTTTGATTGTTTATTATTCTTCGACATTTACGTTGGTATCGTGAGACTATAACAATCAAAAAAGTAATACAGACATGTAAATTTTGGAAAAATACCTTAATATTTATAAATTTAAAAATTTTAATAATTTTATACAAAAATAAGATTTGTTTGAAAAATAATATTTACAGAAGAAGAACTACGCCTAGAGAAAATCAATGAACCTATTGTCGCTTTCATCAGGAACGACGGGATTTAAGGCGAGGTATCACTTACCCATTAAATTTTTTTTTCCAAGATGCTGTTCCAAAATGTTTCCGTGATATATTTCCCTTAATTCCCTTCCTTTCCCATGAACTACACGCCTGATGGACCATATTAATTAACTTTGAGTACTCTGAAGAGTGACCGCGGCAGTTAAACTTCACTGAAGAATCAGGAGAGAAGGTATGCAGATACCATAAGTCACTACTGTAGATCAGTTAACTACAATTCGGAAAACGTTTTTTTGCACTAAATATAAGAATAATAAAACACAGGTTTTGCGTGAATTTAAAGACAATCATTAAATCTGTGAAAAATGAGAACTATTTTCGTAATTCTCCAATTTATTTTTAAACGCAGTATTCTAAATTCTGTGTTGTAAGGACGTCTACCAAAATAAATATATTTTCTAAGTAGACTATATGCCTATTTGGCATTGTTATCATTATCTCCTGCATTTATAAATACCATGTAATTTATTTCCCCTTCTTATTTATTAAACTTTATAAATAAATAGTAGTCGGACAATAGTAACTCCATACATAAAATATTTTAAAGTAATCTGAATAATTACATTATATAGACATTTAATTTTTAAAAAAAGTATGTAATGAATAGTCATTCTTGTAAATAATCATAGTTAAAAGGGGATACAACCCTGTTTATGTGGGCGTAATGATGATATGTTAAGCTTTGGTGATGCAGGCGTTATTCAAATCGTGTTCTACATTTTTGAGTGAAGCCTGCGTAAGATTAACATTTAAGTTTTTAAAATACACGCTTTCCCACGAAACTATTAAAGGTGCCTCCAATGTGCTGATCTACGAAAGTAACACACACTTCATACGAGAGCTGTTAATTGCTTTCGAAATGTCACGTACGTTAGAAACGCCGTTTCAGAGTACTCCAAAATAGCTAAAAATTGCTTTTTCAAAGCTCTGTAGCTCAAAATACACGCATCAGATACATACAAGACTATTCGAGGATCCGGCACTGGACCTTCCTACAGACTTTCTCACACTGTTTGTACTTTTGTACACACATTACGAAATAAAATATAGTTATTTTATTTCGTTAGATTATTCGTCTCCCTAAGTACGTAGCTACGCATAAGAAAATGTAACAATGCCCAGGGTATTGTTAACTGTCCACGTAAACCACATTGTTCACGGCGAAGTGAACAATTTTAAAAGCCCTGCTTAGGATCTACTTGTATGAACATTGTGTATTCTTTCGCCATATGTAAAATTACCATTGCCATGACCTGATTACTTTATTCACGTATCAGGCAAGTGAAGCCCTGAAATAATAAGACAAGTAAATATTCTAAAAATCAAACAATTCTTACACTTTGGTGTATATAAAAAAAAAAAATATATATAATTTAATTTTTCAAAATTGTTTATCTAACACTTAATTCAACGTTAAGATATGAAACCACTTTCCCTCCATCGCTACCAACTTTACTGGGAGCATGCCACTTGCCGCGCTCGTTAAAATGTGTGCAGATAGGGAGAGTGACATTTTACAAAGGTCGATTTCGAAAGTGCTAATTTCATCGTGAACAGCCTTTAATCATTGTGCACGGCTTGTGCGTTCTTGATTAGTGGGCGACAGACGCAGCTAGCTGGAGATGGCTTCCCCGACAGATGTCGCTAGGCGCCAGAGTTCCTGACGAGACAGCGCTGACCCCTGCTCCGGCTGAGGATTGTCAGCAGGTTTTCCAATCATTGCTCGCACCTGTCGCCGAGAAGACGGTGCTCGCTCGCTCCCGCCGTCATCTAGTCCCTACTGTCGCTATACTCTGTACGTCCCAAGGTGGCGGCTCGGATTAACACCCTTACAGAATCGAAAACTTTAGCGTTTACTTGAAGTTCGTTTCTCGACATTTTGTTTCCCATGGAGCGTTCGCACAACGGAACTACCAAAGTTCATGTCAAGCACTCGAGCAGCCATTTTGCCAAGTATCTATCAGAAGTTATGTGGAACGGTTAATTGTTTATACCGTATACGGTGATTTTCATTTCGATATATTGAACCAAGTTAGTCTAAATTCACAAAAATTATAAACCAATGTTATGTTCAGAGGTAACATATAAGTTTTTAGTCACGAATAAAGTAAAACAAGCACGTTTTTTTGCTTAAAATTAAATTTTAATATAGGCCTAAAGGCTTAAGCTTATTTTAAAACAGTTGTTTGAAATACATTCCTGGGTGATATACAATGATTTATCCAAAATATACACGAAGACTGCAAAGAACCCAATATGGCTTGAAACTTCCTTAAAACTAAAACGTTCGCAGAGAAATAAAAATTTCCAACGATCTTNGCAAAGAACCCAATATGGCTTGAAACTTCCTTAAAACTAAAACGTTCGCAGAGAAATAAAAATTTCCAACGATCTTCGCTAGGGCTGTGATGGTCTGAAGTGATAACACGGCTAGCAATTTGCATTAATTAATTGATACATGAGTCCGAATATATATAAAACAAGGCAAGTACGATGGTACGAAGACGCGATGAAGATTGCAAGCAAAAAAGAGGCCTGAGTTCGGACTACAGCCGTGTTTAAATATTAGATATGTTTCGCCTTCCGCGTGGTTATAAAGCGATTGTGCATGGACTGTATTACGCTCATATAAGCCCGTGAGCTTAATATTTAGCAAAGAGCTCGACGTAGAAGAGGATCTACTACAGCTGCGGAGCCGTCTACAGTTTGGTGTTACGTGGTTGCTACGGCTAGCTGCTACCTACGACGACTAACATATTAAAATTCTCATAGAAGTCTTGACCAGCATATCGTGGCTGGCAACACAACCAATAACTTTCAAGTGCACATACAGGCTAAGTTAATGCCCTTACATAGTAACATTTAACTTTACGTTTCCATTCCTTTGACAAAATCACCGATACTCACTACAATTGTAAAGTCAAAGTTTAGACAATTGAAAATCAGTTCTTGCAGTCTTCGTGTATATTTTGGATAAATTTTTTATAGCTAATATCGCCTCATATAGTTATAACATAAAATATTGCACATAACAAAATGTTGACAACTTTCTCTCTCAAGGAGAAATTAATTTTTTTACCAGTTCTGACTTTAAAAATAATATGTTTCTATTGCATGTAAACAAACGGAACTGACAGTTCAACTGGCTGATAAAATACCAACCTATATTAAAAACAATGTCAAAAGAAATAAATAATGAGTACGACATTCAATTATGGTCTGTATGTTAGTTAAATAAATTTATGCTCCCAAATTATACACGTCTTTTAATCTCAAACATAGATCATCACAAACACTAAAATTATAATTAAAATTCCACGCGTTAAGAAGTTTCCATAAGCAAATTCTGCAGGACATCTCAGCTGGTTCAATGTTGTTTTGCTCACATAAAACTGACTCTCCAAAGGTATAGGCGTAACATTATCACTACAAATAGTGGAATGTGGAGAGGCGGTGGCCGATCTGTTTGTTCGGCGATCATGGCTCGATTCCCGGCGGGGTCACACCGTTGGCGGTGGGTTTTCTCGGAGTTATCCCGTTTCCTTCACCCTTTGTTTTTTTGTTGTCAGTCTATCTTAGGACCTGATTCCTTAACACATTTCAGGGAAGACGAGAAACATAGAGGATCACCTCGAAAGTCCGTCAATTGGTGGGTTTTATCCCCGCTCTAGTGTGTACTCTTATATTATAAGACTATTTACTTATTTATTTAATGTATTATGGATACGGCAGAAAATTATTTTCCACCTATTTCATTTTGGTCTATAAAGTAAAAGCTACAGAAGCATACGTATAATTAAATATCATTACACTACTGCAACTTTTCCGAGCACTGTCGTGCCTGTGGGTACAAAAATCTTTTTGCCACATCAGAAACGGTAGTTGGATGTTGGTCTACTGCACTTTACGTAAAGCGAGGAGCATGGTCAAAGTTACTCATGTAGCGGTGGGAACTACAAGGTTTTGAGTCATGCGTCTTAAAGGCTGTTCACGGCAACTGAGCACTTTTAAAAGCCCTGCTTAACATCTACTTGTATGCACACTGTGTATTATTCCACCATATGTAAAATTAACATTGCCATGGATATGGCCAATTTATTCATGGGTTACCCTAGTGAAATGATTAGAAAAGTAAATATTTTACGAATCTGCTAATTCTTACACTCACAAGCATTAAAATGAAAACAGAAAATTAGAATATTCACAAATATTTACCTAACACTTTTAATTCAACTTTAAGATGACACCTGCCAAAGCTGAGGTTTGGACGTAGGTGTTGTAATCTGTTCTGTGGCGTGAGGCGCCAACACTTAATACTAGTCCTCAGTGATCGGGCGTAGGAATGCTTCGACACTGTTGTTTAATGGTCCAATTCACTAATGAATGAATACAGGATAATTCATATTTCACAAATCGAGGTTTTATTGTTGCATGAACATGTGAATTGATACATGAGCCCTTGAGACAACTCCCTCCCTTTTCTACGTATGCTCCGTACAATTCGCGTCGTAAAAGGGGGGGGGGGGGATCTTCGTCGCACTTGTTGGATGATTCTAAAAGATCCTTCACACTGCGGGATAACTACTAAAGGTCCTTCACACTCGCTGGATGACTGTACTTATCTGGCTTGCTGTGCTGGTAGTTGTTCTTGCAGATGAGGTCCGGTGAGCTGGAACTGCTCTCGTCCTGTCACGGGCGCCTCGGTGACTCGTCTCGACGTCCCTCCTTCTCGGGTCGACGCAGGACTCTGCGTCTGATGGCGGCTGGCTGCCGTTCTCGTCTCCTGCGGAATCACTCCTCCCTCCCGGAATCTCGTCGGCCGACTGCCATGTTTCCTCGGACTCCTCCGGTTTTGTAGGCCCTCATTGCCATATTAAACTGCCCCGGTTTCTCCAGGTAGCCGCGGACCGCCCCCCTGGGTAATCAACCGCGGGCGTGTACTCCAGCTCCATACTTGGGTCCAGCGTCTGCTGTTTTGTTCTGGTTTACCAGTTTCAGCACTCCGTTCTGTCCGTGCGGAAATAATTGAAAGGGGCCTCTCGTTGCGTTCGTCCAAACGCTCTCTCGGTTTTTATTGTGGTCGAAAGCCTGGGACAAAGCACAGCCTGGCGAGGTCATAAATACGTCTCGCCGTTCCTGCCTGCTCGCGGAGTCTGGCGTCTGTCCTTCTATTCTAGCTGGAGGTTTGTTGTTTGTTCGGCGTTGTGGGAATACTTCGGGATCTCCCCCTGGCCGCTGCACTCGTGTTCTTCCCGCTGTCACCTGATCCCACACCGTGACGCTATTCTCCCGCATGTCCGCCTTCCCATGCAAATGGTCGTCTTGTAGGGCCGATCTGGCGCCGTTCCCTTCGTCACGGCTGCCAGGCCCTAAATCCTGATTGATGTCGTTCGCCTGTGAGCTTCGTTAGAGCGTGGTACGGACGAATAAAATATAGGGACGCCGCAGGCGTCAAAGATATGGAACTAATTTTCCTCCGCGTCTTTGCGAACATAACNGACGAATAAAATATAGGGACGCCGCAGGCGTCAAAGATATGGAACTAATTTTCCTCCGCGTCTTTGCGAACATAACTGGGCGCATGCCAGTCAGTGTGTCCGTTTACATATGTATATGCATGTGGGAGAAGTGACGTCTTTCAAAGGTTGATTTCAATAATGCGTAAATAACCGAGGACAGTTTATACTTGTGAGTACAATTATGGTTTTCACTGATACGGATTCGTGGGCTTTGTGTGGGCTATCCCCAATTGTTAAAAATCATAATATTTACAAGCGTATCGCAAAGATGTTGCACCTCTTAACTTGCAAATTAATATTTCCATCAGCACTTGTAAAAGGAAATATATATATATATATATATATACATATATATATATTTTGCCTGATGTGTAACCTAGTAGTATCTTATATAACAGGGCAAACGAGAAGCGATTTTGCTAGCCCACTACTCAAACGAGCAGCAATCATTTGAAAAGTTCCGACGTACCAGCAGCATGTGACAATATTACGGACAGAACAATGACTTATGTTGTTTTTGGTTTCTGGCAATGCACAAAATCTACCATAATTTGTCACGTAATGCAAAATACCGCATATAAGTAATTTATTCTGGATAATAAGGTGAGGAGTTCCGACGCCCTCCTACCTGGTGCGTGAACTCCTTTTTTGGTAACTTTGAAATGAGCGTTGTTAACGGAAACCAGTGCACGTGTTAGCAGTTTGCGCTGTACGAAAATAAAGTCACAAATCACGCTACATATTTTGGAATGTTAACTAACAGTGCCTCCCCTTGGTGAATCCTGGAAGCTATGTGGTTGGTTAAACGTGTGACACAAAACGATTATTTCAGTTCGCGTTTCTGCCACACTCACAGAGCAATACCTAATGGAAAATCATTTTGAAACTGGGTGGATGGATTTGATTCTATTACTGTCAGACTTGCGCACAAATAAGAGTATGGCAATATCATAGGGAGAGGTCACATATACATAAATATATGGAGTCAATACATTTACAGAGAGCTCCAATTTCGCTTATGAAAACAATGGAAGCAATCAAATAAATACTACATGAAAATTATTTATATTAAGTCACTGACACACTCTATCGGCGACTAAAAAACCGGCTGCTAAAGAACCCACGAATTACGTATGGATAACTTTGGTAAGAGACATTATTATACACGCTAAGATATTCCAAATAAAATTGTTTTTACGTATAAAATACATCATAACATTCAGACGACATATGAACGTATTTTATCATTTGTGCAACTGGAAGTTGGCAGGGTTCGATTTGAACTGGCTGCACTAAAAAATTTATGTTTTCCCCTCCAGATTGTTACCACTTCACTTTAAGCAAATGCGGGTGATTATTAAGTGTCTTCCCATTTCCCATACTATTAAGTTTACCACTTAGTTTCGCAAATAGTGGTTAACTGCAACGCATTTGTTGTTTTTAGGATACGAAAACCAAATGTAGCGAGGCGATCTCCGTAGCTGAGGTCGCTTGAGCGTTCCGAGTGTGATTCCTCGAAAAGTCGTTAATGTATGTGTTTTTTTTNCGATCTCCGTAGCTGAGGTCGCTTGAGCGTTCCGAGTGTGATTCCTCGAAAAGTCGTTAATGTATGTGTTTTTTTTATTAAATTAAGGTTATTTAAGCATTAAAACTGCCGTCTACCGATTAGTTTACCAACGGTTAAGCAAGGGCCTTAAATAAGAAACATAATGACAGTCTTTGTAGTTGACCGACAAACTTCGCGAGGTGATTTCTAATGCAAAATTACTTAGAATATATATGGAAAACTTTTGACTTAAATTGAATATAAATACCTTCCAAATCGAAATTTGTAATGGTTTTATCTAAAAAAGTTATAAACCGTATTTGAATAAACAACCAACATCTGGATTGTTGTTCAATGGCAGAAAATTTCAAACCTCTTAAAGTGTTTTTGGTGAAATTATCCTCCATAATTAATAAAATAGTGGTTGCTAGATTGTTATCTTAAAGAGTAGGCTTCTCTAAGATTTAATTTTACTTAGCTGACTGAATCAGCATGTTTTAATTAAAAAACGTTGTTTTATTGAAACGCTTATAAGTAGGGGCAGGGAAAACTCGCGTTTTGAACTACCTTTTGGCTCCACGGACCCATATATGTTTGACCGTCAGCTTTCTGTTCATTGGCTACTGCACCAGTGTGTAGTCGGTTTTACCTCAGACCAGGTGACATGTGATTCGTTCTTGTTTTCGTACAGGTCTGTTACTTGCTTAGCGTTCACCTGGGCGTGTTCANTAAACTCCACGGACCCATATATGTTTGACCGTCAGCTTTCTGTTCATTGGCTACTGCACCAGTGTGTAGTCGGTTTTACCTCAGACCAGGTGACATGTGATTCGTTCTTGTTTTCGTACAGGTCTGTTACTTGCTTAGCGTTCACCTGGGCGTGTNCCTCAGACCAGGTGACATGTGATTCGTTCTTGTTTTCGTACAGGTCTGTTACTTGCTTAGCGTTCACCTGGGCGTGTTCAACAATCTGTACTCTAATTGCACACGTAACAGAATGTACATGCTTTAGAAGTATAGCTTGTCTTAAAATGAATTCGTGAAATTTTCCAGTCCCCCACTTACCAGGCCAACTGTTCTTTGTGAAACAACTCACTTGAGGTTGCGGGGTAATCCTTTCAGGTAAGCGACACTTCTAGCACCCAATCTGCATATTTAGCTGCTGTCAAAATTGCGGCCAATTTAGCTGCACAATGAAAAACGTCGTGTAGAATCGCTAAACAGTGACCATATACGCTAGTGTTGTTTACGAGTTAAGCAGCACCTTGAATACTATGGATCGTTTCACATGACCGAAATGTGCGGACGTGTATATTATGTAGAGTGCAACTGAAGAGAATATACGTGCGGTATTACGCTTGTACATGGAGCGATAACTTAACATAAGGCAGTAACGCCACGCGACATTCGCTACTGTGCATCGCCGATTACGGGAAAATGAACACGTGGTAGCGAGGAAACTGAATGGCGGGCGTTCACAATCTGTTCGAGCAAGTGCTGCAGGTAGTTGGAGACAATCCCACGAGTACAAAACACAATATTAACGCTGGTCAAGGTACCACTGTGTGAGTATTGTAAGAGGAAATGGTGTATTAGTTCCATTTGGTGAAAGTGCGTGCCATGAACCTTGCCGATTTTTCCTGTCGAGTACATCTCGTTAACGGGTTTCTGCGGCAACGAGTAGAAGTACCTGGAATTGAGAAAGACGTTCTCTTTACCGACGAGGCACACTTCGAACGTGATGGTGAGTTGAATTCCCGTAACAGCCGTGTGTGGGTGGAAAACGATCCGTACGACTCAATTTTCCGCCGGCACCAACGGCGGTTCGGTGTGAATGTGCGGGCGGATATCTTCTATGACGCGTTGATGAACTCACCCCTGCTTCTCCGTACTCCGCCTCAACGTCGACGTTCACTGCGTTCTGCGGGAATCTCTTCCGGAGTTATCAGATGTTCCACTCCACATCAGACAAAACAATGTGGTCCCAGCACGGCAGTACCCTAGCCCACAGTTCACGTAGTGCAAACTCCCTCATTATTATTGTCGTCGTCGAGCTGAGCTATTTGGAAACGTTAAAATTGCACTGGGCGTTCAGAAGTGCTCAAAAGGGAGGATTAACAGAAGAAAATAAATAAACCCTTTGAATTTAAGTCAAAAGTACGCCTTATTGTATGTAGGAAAATAACCAGTTATATTTTATTTAACTTATAATAAACAACATTTGCGTGCCTTAGTAAAGTTTCCCAGAGTCCAAAGAAATAATTGATTGAACAATTGACTTAGAGAATGATTGAAATTATGACGATTGCGACCACCTCAACAACGCATTCCTTGGAAGAGGGATTGGTCGTAGGGTCCTACTGCATGGTCTCCACGATAACCCGATCTCAATCAGTTTGATATTTCCTTTCGGAAATTCATGCGGAGCCACGCTAGGAGACCCCTGTAGGGCTGTGCGAAATCCACTTTTCAATATCGTTTCGAAACATGTTGACCGTAATGGTATCGGTGTGATAGGTCACGATAAACAGGGTGTATCAGTACAGCGGTTACAAACTTTCAGGAGAGATAGAGTANTGGTATCGGTGTGATAGGTCACGATAAACAGGGTGTATCAGTACAGCGGTTACAAACTTTCAGGAGAGATAGAGTAGAGTACACCTAGACGATCGGAAATCACATAGCAATGCATGGTCGGAAACGCTTTCCTGGCGCGGTAGTGACGACACAAAACACAAGAAAGGAAGGACACGAACAGGGTTAGAAAACATGTTTATTTTCTTAGTACAGCAAAAATTAAAAGAAGGTGTTCGAAATGACGACACCGGGCCGTGATGCAGGCCTCACATCTCCGGCGCATTGAAGATCTGACGTTGGCGAAAATACCGGGCGTGTCCCTGACTTCCCCAGCTGCTGCCGCGATGCGTGCAACAAGTTCCTCAACACTGTTAACGGGAGTTTCGTACACCAGTGCCTTGACGTAACCCCAGAAGAAGAAATCAAGGTTCGTGTTCGTGTCCTTCCTTTCTTGTGTTTTGTGTCGTCACTACCGGGCCAGGAAAGCGTTTCCAACCATGCATTGCTATGTGATTTCCGATCGTCTAGGTGTACTCTATCTCTCCTGAAAGTTTGTAACCGCTGTACTGATACATCCTGTATAGCAAAAAATCGTTTATATTGATATTGAAAAAATCGCATAGCCAACATTACATATCGCTCATATCTATAAAATTGCGTATCGGTAATATCGCTATATGCGATACATTTTTCTTCACTGTTAGACCATATCGAATTTGCGATATTTCAGAAATATTGTTTCGTGTTCGATATGTCGCCACATCGCACAGCGCTACACACAACTGCGCGAATTTTTATATTATTAACACATTTACTTTCCTAAAAATTCTTTACTTTCCACTTGCATGACGCACCAATAAAGTGGGGTGGTCTACGGTAATGCTAATCTTACTTATAACCGAAGTATACAAAAAGAGAGGAAAGTAGATTCTCAGCAGGGCTTTCAAAAGTGAACAGTCTAAAGTCTGTTCACGATTTATTCACACTTTTTGTATCAAACCTTTGAAAAATCACCCGTGCTTTATTGTTTTCTAAATATGACATGTATCATTAGTGTTAACACAAAGAAAGGTCCCTTATTTATTTTTGATTAAATTTAACTTTTACTTAAATGTTATCTATAAATTATTATTTATATAATAATAAGAATAATTTATAATCAACATGAACACCAACAGAGAGAAAGTAGGTGTGTTGGTAATGCCTAGTAAGAAATAGTTGTTATGCAAAATGTTATTACAGCGAGCGCGCTCGAATGCGGTGAGTAGTTCCTTTGTCGTTATTGCCCAGACTCGGTTAAACTTTGTTTGCATGAGGCGTAGGGGAATCCCGGAAGTTGAGCTTCAGCAGGGCTTCAGAAAAGTTGGAAGCGATCGTGAACAGTCTATATAACTGGGCCTCCCGATAAGCGGGAAAATGAACGAGAATAGTTTCACTGGGCGCATCTTCATGGCCGCTGAACGTATGGGCGAGCTACACGCTACGGAGGACAGCGGGGGAAAAGCGTGTGATTAATTGGCCGCGGATCTCTCACGCTTGGCGGCGGAGCGCGGCTTGATTACCGTCTTGTGACGCGGCCGCGCAGCGTATNCATGCGCAGAGGACAATGGCCGCGCCAGACAAGCCTGACCGTAATTACTCCCCATTGGTGTCATATCAGAGTGGCAGGAGGAGGGGCGTTCAGGGGGTGGAGAGAAGGCTGGAGTACCGTCTCTCTTTTGTTTACACTCCGAGCGTCGCCCTAAATCACGAAGGTGTTCGGTCCCCCAGCCGTGTCGAACATCACAATGAGGGCCATCCCGCGCTTTTCTGTGTCGCAACCTCGTCGAGGTTGTCACGAGTATGTTGTCACAACGCACCGCGGCTTGGAGTCGGCCCACACAACGCCGGAGGTGCTCGTAAATTATTGGCGACCTACTGGTCGCGACACGATCACAAACGCCCCTCGGTTGGGCCTCAGGAACCTCGTAATCGCGTGTCAGCGTTCCTCGCTACGCGTAATTACGTTCGATCAAATTAATTTGATTTACGGTTAACGTTGCCCACCTGGGGTGGAAAGAAACCTGCAGGAAACCTTTTCAAACGCTTTTATATGGAATTTCCCGCACTGCAGCTCCAAATAACTATTTTATGACCTTAAGTTTATGTACACATAATCGCACTATTCGGCCGCTGATGAAGGCTTTTCCAAGTTGTGGAATACGCCATAATCACAGAGATATAGTATATATTAAATGGCCAGCCTGAAATTGAACCATGCGTGTGCGACTTTCCACCCCTCATAACTGTGTCCTTTTTGGAAAATGTCAAGATATAAGTAGTCCTTTACTTTTACAGTATTGATGATTCTCATACGCTTTTATTTTGACCTATGGTTTCTGTTGTACCACATAACTTTATTTTTTCTCTTTTTTTACAGTACAGAGTATATAATTACACAGAGACGAAATTGCACTGTGGTTACTTTAATTTTGGTGCACCCATGGCCGAAAGGAAAATACAGACCTGCTTGATCAGCTGTTCGAATGCGTCGCATTTTGCGCACTACGTCAGCGAGAACCCATACGAGTGTAAGCATAATGGGCAGTGTACGGTGTGTTGTGATAGTCGAATAATTAAAAAAGTTTAAAGTTATTTTAATAACAAATCAGGTTTCATGTGGTTTGTCTTACTGAAGTAGGCAAACCGACTAATACGACAAAGTCTTTTATATTCGTCAAATATGAAGATGAAGCAAATAAACAGTTGCATATAATACACGGCGTTTGACAACTTATCATTTCCAGCAAATGAGATTTTTTAAATGTATTATTTATATTTCTTACCTTGAAAGAATTACTGCAATAATATTTTGGCGTAAAAATAACATACTTCCGTAGTTTACTTTGTTCTTTCAGAAAAAGTAATTATTTATTTATGCATACCGAAGGGAACTATAACCTCATCAGGGATTTATGTTGTTTCGGACGTAGATGAATGCCACATATACCAACATTTGTCTTGTCTCCTGCTATTATGAATAAATTTATCGCCAAACCAACAAACTTAGGCAATTCCATTGATAAATTATCGGCTCGGTTGGAAACACAAAATAGGCTATTTAAGCAACGAGAATGAAATCTTTCCGACAGGTTATCTATCTGTAATTTAGTGAACACTTCGTGATGTATTTTTTAATGCGAGTTGTACAGTATGTATTTTTTCATTTGCTAAAGGCATTGTTATTGTATTAAGCAATACAAAACTACATAAAACTGTTATGTGCACGCCCAGCATTTTATTTAGTAGTCCTATAGATTTGTACCACTATTTTCCCCTTTCTTTTTAACATTATTTACCACATAAATACCGAAAATTAAATAACTTTATATGTTCTCAGTTGCTCTAAAACTAACTATAAAGTTTCATAATTACTATTTTCCTTAAATCATAGTAAAAAACGTTCGGTTGATAAAATGATTCAACAATGTATGTACACAAGTACCAAAACATAATACATACCCACATGTCACTGATTTTATGAACAACAAACATGATAGGCCAAGTATGTACGGTAACTTCCATGTGAGTTATTTATACTTCATTGGATGGATGGATGCATGTGAACTACTTCATTTGTGTATCGTCACCCTAATTATGCAAAACACTCGAGTACGACTTTTACTCGGGCCATAACATGCGAACTTTAATATAACTATATTGGACCTGCGAATGTAAAGGTGGCAGGTTTTAATTTTGATACTTGTGTCAAAATATATCACATAACCATAATAAATTTAAGCTACTATCATAGAAACCCATAGTGAGGTGTATTTTAAACTGCGATAAGTAAGCACTGCCACGTACGTTGCAACATTTACATGTTACTCATGCATAACAAGTTTGGCATTAATGTTTAAGCAGATAGTACTTACTGCTAAATTATATGCATTTAATTATGTTTTTTTATAAATATGTTATTATGAGTGAAATAATACAAGGAATCTTGAGTCCATCCTGAAAGAGTTGCTGCATTCTAATTCTAAAGATTACTGGAGTTGGAGTAGTACACTTACAAAGATTTTTATTTTATAAAAAGTACACTTTATCTAAGAATACCACTTTACTGCCAGTATGAATATGCAATGAGCTGTACTCGGATAAAGTATCTTCATCTAGCAATTTATAACCCACTGAAAACAGAATCCTAGTATGGACACAAAAAACCTGCCATTTAAGACTTCCTTGCCCCTGTGATTATTGTAAATATTTTGAGAGCCTTTGCCAATAAAATTATAGAGTGGCTAGCAAAAATACTATAACAGTGAGCCCGTTTTCAAAAAAGAGAAAGCCATAATGCATTTTTTTTGCCATCTTTTGTAATACTTCGAGTTCTTTTGTGATACTTTTCGTTCCTTGTTACATATTACATTCATATATTGAAAATATAGCTGTATGAATCCATAATACACATTTTCCCTTATGGTTATTGGCACCAATTAAAAATGACTGAGTATGCCATTAACTTAGTTTATGGTCTATTGTTAGGCCTAAGTACTTGGCAACATTCACACTCGAGAAATAAGACCGTTGTTAATACTTCAGTTACAAGTTTATAATCTTGTAATAATCTTGTAGTTTGTTTTATCAATGTTTATTGTTCGTATATTGTTTACAGGCCATTTGCAAACTATTAAGATCTTTTTGTATATAATACGACAGTTGGGCTGTTGTATTTTCTCTATAAAAATACCTCAATCGTCTACAAATAGAGACGGTAGGCCCTTTAGTGGCAATCCTCCAAGATCATTTATGTAGATTAAGAAAAAAAAATTGAGCCCAATAATGAACCCTGGGTTACACTAAATATTACTTCAAACTCTGCACTATCAGACCCATTCAACGAAACATATTGCTTTCTGCTACCGATGTAACTTTAAACTGTTGGAATTTTTACAAGTCAAATAAAGTGCTGAACATAATGGCTTACGAATTATAATCTTAAATAAACTCAACTGTGTTAAACAATTATTGTTAAGCATGCCTTGTAAGTGAAATAAATGGGGTGGAACTCGTTGAAGGACAGGAGGAGAGTTGAAAAGCTAGTCAGGACGTACAGGGTGGTGAATGGTGAAGGAGGGTGGGGAAGGTTACGCTGCCAGCTAAGTAAAGGGGTGTTTAGAGGGAGAGGAAACAACAGTGAGAAGATTCAGAGGATATGGAGGAGAACGGAGCGGTGTAAGCAGTCTATGCTTGTGAGGTCTGTGAGGGAGTGGAATGTGTTGCGAGAGGAATTGGTATCTATGAGCAGGGTTGGAAAGTTTAGGAAGGGCGTGGGNGAGAGGTGAGAGAACTCGCCACCGGGCGGTAGCCCAATCGCAGGTGTTGATTATTATTATTATTATTATTGAGAAATATTATTTTTTAACATATAATACATGGTTTGAAATCATCTTAAGGGGCCATTGACAAGCCCAGCACATTTGAAGTATAAGTGTTTTAAATATATCAAGCACAAGACTGTAGAATTCAGTACAGTACCTAATACACAGGGTTTTTCGAGACCTAAAAATATTTAAAAAAAATGGTATTTCCAACAGTTATGTTTTCAAAAAGTATATAGGCCTAATCTGGATAATGTAAATATTTTAAAACACCATTATGTGGCTGTTTACAAACTGTTGTATTTATCAGAAATTAGGGAAGGAATTGTATTTAATAAAAGTCTACCTACAATTTTACCTCGATAAAATGGAGTCAAAAAAATTGTAGAAATCTCAATTTGGTTTATTTACAATATAATTTCTCTGGTAATCAGTGATATACTTATTCGAGGTTGATTAATGTTAGTAATTGTTTAACACGTGCTTCTTGGCAGAGTGAATAAAGCTCCTTTGGTAGCAGATAGGTTAGGTGCTCTGCATGAAATAACAATAATTTCCGTAGACTTATTTTCCCAGCCTAATATTCCCTATTTATCACATTCGTGTCTAAAGTAGCACAATTTGAAGACTATAATACCCCAAATAAAAACCTCGAGATTTAACTTGTAAATCTAGTATGGGATTAAACAATATTCATGTGCCTAATAGCAAGAACTTCTTGTACATTTTTGCAGTAAAATTATTTAATTACATATTAAAATTGCGACTTTTCTGTCACAAGTTAAATGAACACTAAAAAAAAAGTACAAGTATACAAATAAATGTAAGCTTCGTATGAAAAAAATATTCGCAAGTCCGTAATGTATTTACTGAATTATACAACCCGCCACATATATCTTCCACAACTTATAAAAACATATTCAATTTTAAAAGAGCATTCAAGAGTAATATTAAATCATGAACCGTCTCTTCAGCTTTGCTCCTGCGAAAACCACATTAACTTACCGTTTGTAATTATTTATTAATCGCTGTTCAAACAAAAGAAAAAGCAGTATTTGTATAAATTCTTACGGGCCATTCCAGGCAGTTGACGCATCTGTGACGTCACAACATGAGAGAGACAGAGACACGCTGCGCAAATCACACCATTATGTCTACATCGTGGGTGCACCTATTCGCTGTTTAGCTGCGTGAGGCTGTGGGAACGAGCTTTAAGGCTACATTCGGCTGATGGCATGTAGTGCAGTGCAGTGCTGATGCATTTCTCAAAAGTAATGAACTCACGTAACCTGTGACGTCAGTGCCAATGTGCAGAGCAGTGCTGTGCAGTGCAGTGCTGACCAAGTTAACCAACTTTTAACTCTGGTACGGCAACTGATCAGCAGCCGACCGGCAGGGTGTACGTGATTGGCTATAATTAAATACGTCACGATGAACGAGCCAATGAAACGCAGGGTCAAGCTGCGCAGGTGCAAAACAAGGCGAGAAAAAGAGTATTTTGTTTATATGGTTTAATTCTGCATACCATCCTTACTAATAATATTATAAATGCAAAAGTGTGTTTGTTTGTTTGTCCTTCTTTCACGTCGCAACGGAGCAACGGATCGACGTTATTTTTTGCACAGAGATAGTTGGAAGGCCGGGAAGTGACATAGGCTACTTTTTATCCCTAAAAAATATCCCATTCCCTTAGGAATATTTTTTTATAGTAAAAATAGTGCTAGGGGTACATGCTGCGTCAACGTAAGTTGTTAGTGTGGGACGAAAGCACAATGTCACACAAAAAAGTAATAGAGACCCTAAACCGAACTATACAGGATATACGCAACAATACAGACGTTATGGGAGGAATGTTTGTATTACTGGCTGGTGACTTACGCCAAACTCTACCGGTGATTCAGAGGGGCACACCTGCAGATGAAATCAAAGCCTGTCTCAAGTCATCAAGCTTATGGGCAAATGTCAAGAAATTCAGCTTGACGACAAATATGAGAGTGCACCTCTACAATGACGTTGATACAGGACATTATGCTGATACACTATTAAAAATTGGAGATGGGTAGTTAGAAACATATGCCGAGGGCTGTGTGTCACTAACGGGGGATTTTAGTAATTTGGTGCAGAGTGATACGGAACTGATTGCTAGCGTTTACCCAGATCTACAAATAAATATAAATGACGACCAGTGGCTATGTAAAAGAGTGACTCTAGCACGAAAAAATGACATCGTCAGTGCTCTGTTCTGTGTTTATGATCAGTGTCTGTCTACTAACAAATACCGTTATTTCTCCCTATAAGTTTGTTACTATAACCACGCGAGCGAAGCCGCGGGTAAAAGTTAGTATGTAATAAAAATAATGCATGGCTTACGTAAACGGCAAAAACATCATTCATAAATCAAATATGCGTGTAAAAATAACGAGTGAATGTAAATAAAGTGATTGCCCTGCTATCTATAGCACGTCAATGGAACTACGCTTGTCAGCAGGGGATCAGCATTCATTGTAGCATGCAGAGAGCGACGATCGGCTCTGCAGTCACCATCAGCAGCTGGTATCAGCCCATTGTAGCATAAGCTTTACATCTGATTGGCTACTGCTCTGCGTACGGCAAAAAGTTCCCTATTGGCTCTATTGTCGACTGACAAGTAAACTATCAGGCTCTGATTGGCGAACGGCGTTTCGCCATGTTGCTAGCCAGTGACCTGATTTTGCTTGCGTGTGCGGCTGGAGTTCGTGAAATAAGAACCCTTGCCACTTCTGTATTGTTGCACTATTGGATTCTAGTTTACTTCAAATGCTAAGGGACACTTATTTCAAAACTACAACTATTGTTCTCTGGCAATATACATTACGCTGTAGAACCAACGCAAATTCTGAACGTTTGTCAAGTAAGTTTAACGTAACAAGTGCAGCATCGTGTTTAAAGTATCAATGGATTCTTGCCGTTTCACAATTAAAGTCTATTGACGGTTACCTCACACTTTTTTGAAGCCCTGACAAAGTTCTACTTCCAGAAAATTCTTCCACCTCATGCAAACAAGATCTTAATATAGTTTAGAAAATTACACCATAAGAACTACTTCATACCTGACATAGCCAACACACATATTTTATCAATATTTTATAAATAATAATTTTAAAATTAAATGTTGTATTTTATAGATAAAATATAAATATAATTTCAATTTAATAAAACATAAGGTACTTTTATGTTAACAGAAGTACAAAACGATTGTGATATACGTCATATTTAGGAAATAACCGATCACGTCATGCATGGGGTGATTTTTCAGATTCAAAAAGCGTGAAGAGACCGTGAATATACTTTATGTCAGATAACGCGTGAATAAAATTTGGCGACTATATTTTAAGGCATATGTGACATTCAAATGCGCTATAGTAAGACATTTTCTGTTTTTTAATTGAAAATAATGATGCATCACATTAATCGAAAATTCAACATGGTGGGTCAGGTCGAGCCTTATGTACTCTGCGCCATAGCCTTACTTGCTATTTCACAAAAAGACAGAAACAAGTGTACGAGATTATTTCGCTGCTTATACTCTTAATAGCTGTATTTTTCGTGGAGACGAACATGCAGCCGATTCTCTTGTTAAACTTGTAGGTAGTCCTTTAACAGGTGAAGGCAGTCTTGTACAGGGTGAATTGACGGAAATATTTGCTAATGTTGACGGTACTGAAATAAAGCTTACAACTTTAGTACTTTATTTTGTAATATAGTACAGAATATTTGAAATTTTGAATAAGGGTTCAAAAAACAAATGCATAATTTCCTAAAATTATAACGGGTCACTGTATTACACAATTTTCAACATCCCATAGTCGCTTCGAGCGTAGCGGTTTCCAGATTTTAAGTAGTGTCGAGTGGAGAGATTAGGGCAGCTCTTAAAACGCAGGTCTTGAAAGCCGATGAGGATGAAGCAAGGTAAGTATGGAGCAGTGCCGGAATGCAAGGACAGGGTAAATGGGAGATTCCTGAGAAAAAACATCGTTCGGCACGATTCCCACATGCGAAAAATCAAAATCCGGGAGTGACCCCGCCGGGAATCGAACCCGGTTCACCTAGATATGAGATGAGTAGTCCAACCACTACATCATTGCGTCCCCACGAGATTTTGAGATCGTTTCCCCGTTAGAATATGAAATGTAACAAGTGTCATGCTTATGTGACGTTGGAGACACAGGCGTGTAGAGACGTACGTGAATTTTCATATCCTTGATAAATTATTCATTTTCTTTTCTTCTACGATAATAATATTTAAAAAGTGGCAGTACGCTGTTTTTCTTCCTAATGGATTGTCTCAATTATCGTACTCATTCGTAATCAATAGAAATGCAGTAATGACAAGGACTTGAATGAACTGCTGTTCTGGGTCAATAGATAGTATGTAGTTTGTAGTTCATACATTTCAGTGTATCAAGCAGTAATCTTTCTCATAACTTTCTTTTCAAAGTGCCAGTGATCTTCAGCTTAGTGTATAGGCGTAGCCANTATCGTACTCATTCGTAATCAATAGAAATGCAGTAATGACAAGGACTTGAATGAACTGCTGTTCTGGGTCAATAGATAGTATGTAGTTTGTAGTTCATACATTTCAGTATATCAAGCAGTAATCTTTCTCATAACTTTCTTTTCAAAGTGCCAGTGATCTTCAGCTTAGTGTATAGGCGTAGCCAGGGAGAGGGTTTGGAGGTTGTAAACCCCCAACTCCGCTTTTTTTTACCGACCTGGTTATCAACTATTAATATTCAAATTTGTAAGTTATGCAACTGAAAAATAAGATTAACCGAATGAAAAAATTAATGTTGTTATATCCGATAGATCTACTGTCATATAAAGTCATTCCATATTGTCATTTTCGCAGACCATGATAAATGAGAATTCATTTAACTCCGACGTGGGAAATTGTAACATAAATTAGGTTACGAAAATTGTTCTCAGGTAACAACTTAAAAATTATGGGTTCAAATTACTTAGTCGAACAAATAGACAAACTTCGTCACTAAACTTTATTCAAGTTCTCGGTTTTTTAATCAAAACAGCACGAGGAAATATCATCAAAAAGTCTTTTCTGTCTGTAACATGTTCTGAAATTTTAAATTTCTTATAAGAAATAATGTCATGTGTTATTTAAAAGATTCTTTAAAATATCACTATGAATTGTTTTACGAATTTTTGAAAATTGCTCAAAATAAGGAAACTTTTAGATATATACTTTATTTGCAGCAATCTATGCTTTTTTGTGAAATAAATTTTACTAATCATACATTAAAATTAATTAAGACATAACATTTCAGTCACCCTTGTTAAATTTCCTGGAAATGTTTTCATTTGTTTATTTGTATGTTCCAAAAACACTCTGAAATTTTTATTGCGAAGATGCACTTCTTACAAGTAATGTCTAGAAGTATAACTGTGTTTCGTACAAGTATAAAATAATGACTTTTTTTGATAACCAGCAACCATAAGACTGGTTTTTGCAGCGTTTTTAACGCCCGGTAGAAACACGATTCGCCCTAAAGCAGCCATGTTGTGTGGGTGAATGGATGCTCCGTAATTGTTTCCTGTTGGAAGATAATGGGGTATTTTAATATTCCTTTGGCGACGACAATTTCTCCAAATGACTCCGCGCGTATGACGCGGTCGCTGCTGGGCGGCTATTGTGCGCAGAAACATAGCGGCTGGAGGAGTGAGGGGGGCAGGAAAGGGCGACGTGAATGAAGACACAAAGAGAAGGGAGTGACAAAGGAGATGAGCCCGACCTGAATACCTCGTACGCCACTGTGTCGTGTGTTTGGCGCGCTGCGGCTGCAATGGCGCCGGCACAATGGGCAGGAAGTTGACTGCTTCCACTGGCGGGGGAAAAAGGGGGGAGCTTGTCCATTCGTGGCTCGACGGGTGTGAGTCGGCCTGGCACGGCGAAGATGTCTTGCTAACTAACCAACGCAACTCCTCATTACTCTACCGCGACAAACAAGTCTCGCCAACGCTAAGTCAAGTTGGTGGTTCGTCAAATTGTGATTGATCTTCAGTTTCAGCAACGTCGACTGCTCATTTTTAACGCTCTAACGAACGTCAAGCTGTGCACGCAATTTGGCAATATAGCTAACCGAAAGTACATTCGATATTCAGCGATATGTAATATTCAGTTAGCCAATATAAATACGTGTATATACATATTACATAGCTACCTGAGAAAAGTAGTTTAACGTAAGTGCACTGCTGGCCATTAAAATTGCAACACCCCAAAGTAGGACGCACCTGAAGGACCCCACATTGTGTGAATACGTGGAGCAGGGTAGGGGAACGACGTGATTAGTTGTTCAGCCGAGTGGCGCAGAATGCGCGCCAATGGCGACACTGATAAAGTGTAGGTCAAGGATCAACCGAGAGGTACCTAACTATATTATATTTTCCTGCTGTTCGAGTGCACAGACAGTGTGATTATGCCACGTCGAAGAACACGACAACCATACGACCAGATTTCCGTCTTGACAGCGGCAAAATCGTGGCCTTTCGGGATTGTGGATTATCCTACGGCGAAATTAATTGTCGCATTGCAAGAATTGCAACCACAGTTAAGCGGGTAAGGAATCAGTGGGTCGAGGATGGATGGACTGAGCGATGTGCAGGAAGCTAATGGTCGCATTGAACCAACGACTCAACGAGCGCGAGGACAGGCATCTGGTACGCGTGGCGATCGCCGACCCTACAGCCACATCGAACACCCTCATTAGGAGTTCAGACATGTCACATATCTACCTATATCTGCACGGATGGTGCGTTGCCGTCTACAACATCAGGACATTATGTCCAGGAGCCCATTACTGCGGCTGCTCTGATAGCTCACCACAGGTGTCTGTGGCTGTCGTGGTGGGTGGAACGTCGGGCCTGGACGGACGAATGGCGTGCCATCGTCTTCTTCGACGAATCCCGTTTATTCTTGCAGCACCACGACGGTCGCATCCATGTTTGGCAGCATCGTGACGCATGCATGGCCGAGTCCTGCATTACGCACCATCAGCACCTGGAGTTATGTTATGGGGTGTCATCGGATTCCAGTCCCACTCGCGCGTAGTCCACATCGTTGGTACGCTGACCATTGCGGATGTACTGGAGCTTGTTGGTACCCTCTATCTTCAGGGCCAACCTGAGACCATGCACGAACAGGACAATGCGCGACCGCATCTGGCACACATCGTCCACAGGTTTCTGGATGAGTACCATGTGACACTGCTTTCTTGGCCTATGAGTTCACTGAATATCTCGCACATCGAAAAAGTGTAGTCCATGATCGGACGACGACTAACCTGCCACAAGACACTGGCCACAGCTGATGAACTTTGGGCACGCAACGAAATAGCATGGACGGATCCACCTCAGACGTACATCAATATCGCAATCTTACCATCTATCTTTCAATATTTCCATCAATCTTTCGTCCACTCTTTTCATTAGTCTTACAATCTTTTCATCAAACTTTCAATCTTCGGTCCAATCTTCCGACCATCTTGAAATATTTTCATAAATTCTTCAATATTTTGTTCAATATTCCAATATTTCCATCAATCTCACAATATTTCAATCAATCTCGTAATCTTTCGATCAAACTAGTTATATTTCCATCAATCTTCAAATATTTTCTTCACTATGTTAATCAATCTCACAAAATTTCGTTCAATATTTCGATCAGTATTTCAAAACGAGCACACTAGGTTATCCTCATACCCCCCTTAATATACAGTTTAGGTAGAAAGTGCCCTATGAATTTTCCACTCAAATTAATCAGTGCTTATATCATACCCACACTACTGTACTATGTTTCTGTTCCATCATCAACCTGAAATACATATAATAGAAGGACTACATCGTGATTCAGAAAGATTTGTACAAACTTATGATTTGTCGGGGAAGAAACCACTACGTATAGAACTAGTAATAATAATAAGCTCTAACGATTAATTTAAATTAAAAAAAAGCCTAAACAAAATGTAAGCAATCATAAAAAAAAGAACTCGCTCTTTAAATACGAAGGGTGATATGTGAAATATCTGCACTATTACATATTATTAACATCGCAAATATAGGTAACCAGAACCCAATTCACAGAGGGATATGACAGATTGTTCAACCCACAACATAAACCTATTTGCTTAAACAAACCTGCATCAAAGTGCGAACTGAATATACACTCTCCGTGCAAACATTTCCCCATAAATTTTGTAAAATGAGAATCGCAAACACCCATATACAACTCATATCCATCCGAACAGTTAAGTGTGAAATTTAATTAAGATACCAACAATCTAACTTATTGTTCTGGCAATCCCTAGCTCTGTCTACACACAGGAACTTGATGTCCGACATTTTGTAGAGCAGCGACCAAACCCACTGGACTCCTACCAAAACACTCCATATTAATCAATCCATCATACACATTTTCCAATGTTTATCACTCGCGATAACGCTCATCTAAACAAAACCAATGTGAGAGGAACATAATATTCTCTGTTAATATACAAAACCGTTCCTATCTCTCCTATATCACAGGACATTTTCGTGAGAGTGCACACTAAAAAACACTATTGCAACACGTATCCTTCCAGGAAAACGTATATAAAAGAAAAACAATGCGAAAACATACATTCAATAAAAGTGTTTAACACAAACTTATAACAGAACCCCATTCTCATAATTCAAAGAAATACCCTTCTAATTCACTAACAAATGTAAATTTATTAGGAAACTCCTAAACCAAAACACTATTAATAATTTTTTCCCAGAATGCTTAGAATATGTCAATTATAACAAGGAAGAAATACTTGTTTCACATTCTTAGTATTTTATCTATATTTGACATTATCTTGCCACATTTATATGGTAGATGAGATACTAAAAGCTCATATCTATTATATAAATAAAAATTAAATAAAAAATACAGCATCCCAGTTGAGAGTGTGTATATACACTACACAACCAAGAGAATTAATATACATTTATAAATCAACATTTATAAATAAACCCCCACATTTATCTGGTACCCTTCGCAGATAACGCTTAACAGACAGTGGAGGAAGACCCTTACATGCTGCTAGAAGTTTTTTCAAGTTGCTACGACATGAAAACTGAGACTTAAACTTTTCTCATGTGAATACAGTACATACTACATTCTGATGTCAACCAGCTTCATACTGTCGACAGTTTATGTAAAAAAAGGTCTTCTTGCAGTAGCAACACAAATAACATTCCCGTTTACTTTCCATCATCGAATAAGAGTACGTTCTCCGCAGCAAATGTTCACTTTGACCATCATTTCGGACGCCATCTATTCTAGGGATGAAGTGTAAAGAGGATACATTTTGTTTATAAAACAATCATGGGAACACTCTGAGAAAATCCATTTGCCTCACACACAATATCAGGAACCATGATGACAAGAAACCTTGACCTTGGATGACGTCATGCGACCTTGACCTTTGGCTACCATCTCGAACAAAATCTACCGCTTAAAATAAACAGAATCGCAATTTAATTTTTTTTTAATTGCAGAAAAAAATTATAAGACCTTAGCATCGAAGACGAAGCCAAGGCCTCCCCCCCCCTTCCACTTTACTTTGTCACCCTCTCCCCAGAGCCCGTTTCCAGGTTAATCAAATGGCTGATGATGCTCCCTAGCGTCTTAGAACGCAGGTGCTCTCATTGCTGCAGCAGGGGTAGAAACATCGCGGTAAATAATAATAATGCAAATGGCACACCACTGAAGTGCTGCGTCCACATAAACTTATGAAAACCAACGGTTTTGACAGAGTGATACTGGTGTTCTTCTATCAGCGTTACATAAATATTTTTCTTAATGCGGGTACGACTTATTCATCATCCTTACGTAGTATTCGTGTGCTACAATATTATTAAAAATAATTTATTTTCTACTGCCAAAATATTTTATAAACTGTGTTTCTCATACTGTTCATTTGACTCTGGGAAAAAAAAGAATCTGATAACAAAAATATATTAATTTTTGAAAAAGACTGTATAGTTCAGCTTCGATTCTTTTCTTCCACTAATTACCACTTCATAATTTTTTTTTGCTAAACGTGATTTAATTTTTGTTTGTAATGTGTCCAGAATCAAAAATTTCTTATTCCTTTTTATGTTTGTATGCGACATTATTATATTCACTTTTTACTGTTACAATTTTTACACTGTATTCTTTAACTTCGTCTGTTTTACTTGTAAACTGTAGGCAAAGTAACTGAAAACCTTTTACATGTTCCAAATCACCGTGAGTTAGATTCATTCGGTTTCCCTGCCTGTATTAAAACTCGCAATTTACAGAATTTTTCGTGTTTAAAAGTACTGGCCCTATGCTTCAACTCCTATTCTTGGAAACCTGAATTTTCTGTCACTGCGAATTACCTTATCCTTCAAAGCTCACTGGGACCGAGGTGGCTGAGCGGTTAGCCTGCTCGCCTCCCACCCAGGCGAATCAGGTACAATCCCCGGCCGGGTAACAGGATTTTTGCATGTGGGAGTCGTGCCGGACGATGCCGCTGGTTGGCGGGATTCTCTTGGATCTCCCGTTTTCCCCACCCCTTCATTCCGGCGCTGCTCCATACTCACCTAAGTTACCCTCATTGGCTCTCAAGACCTCGCTCTTAGAAGCCATCCAAATCTCTTCACTTCACTTCACTTCAAAGTTCACTCTTTACCATTTTGTAGTGCCTAATTTCCTGATTTATCCTCACTCTTCTTCCCCAAGCTGAAGAACGTGTGCAACTTGCAATAAGTATGGCCGTGAAAATGAAAATGACAGCTTTAATTTTTGGTTGAGTCCCACGTTTTTCGTAACTGAAACTAAAAAAGAATCATTTTTAATAAATTTAAAAATAAATAGATATCGATTAAATAATCATCATTCGGCAAGACTGTAATTTATTTTGGAGTGCCCGAGTTAACAATTTCACACTACGGTCGGTTATTCGTAACCTATTGTTCGAAATACTTTATTGCTGTGCTAAGTCAAAAGAGAACCAGTTTCGAGAAATTATTAGTAAATTACGCTCGAACTGGCAACTTACAAAATATGCGCGAATTATATATTTCTTCAAATGTTTTTTTCCCCCTGACTATAATAACCATGAACAGGTTGGTAGGCGTTTCATTAATGACACTTTCAATTGTTTCGCTGGCAGCTAATGGCTCAACCCGTAATCTTCGGCACTGTTTTCTAGCACGAGCTGTGCCAGGCGGGTCGCTTCTTGATCGTCGTGGACCATCATTATCTGAGCGGCAATTGTCCAGCTCTTGACACCAGCATCACCTCGGCTAACGCGGGACCCACGCAGTAAATCATCAGCTGATACTCTATATTCTTTAATTCCTCTAGGTTTAATTGTGCTTGTGCCGCCTCTTTTTTTTTTTTCTTCTTCAGGGAGACGAGTAGGAAAGGCGATGCCCGGAGCCTTCAACCTGCCGCCACGGGAAAATTTATCAGCGAAAACATCGTAATTTATAAGAGGAGTTCTAATGAAGACATCGCAATACCATTTAACCAATTTGGGTCGAGCCCCGTCCGATGGCCGTAAGTTATTGCCTATTAAAGGGCGTCGAAGGAGACAGGATGTTCTCCGAGATCCTGGCTGAGCCAAGGGTCCGGCCGTGCTGAGGGGAAGATCCGTGCAAGTCGCTTCTGGGAGTGACTGTACTGTGAAAGCCATTCCGCTGATAATCCTTCACGCCTCGCAAAGCCCTAATTAAATTCCCAGCTGTGTATCTACTGAAAAAAAAAAACATTTCTCTACAAGAAGACATCACATGCTCAGCTTTTATTCGCAAGGTTCCTGAGGTTTATTTATCATGAACTAATTGGACATATATTTATTTCGTAATCACAGTTGGGTGGGTGTGCGAGTTCTGTAACTTGAATGTATCTAACACCTTTTTAACCGTTGCACATAAAACGCCAGTTTTTGATCACATGCTCTGGACAGATGCGACTGGACAGATGCGAACCTTGGTTAGGTAGCTGTACTTTTACTCAGTTTCAGCAGCAAGCATCATTGTCGTATTTTTGACAACCATGAAAACACAACAGATAAGTGCTGAACGTTGCTACAAACGCTAGTTCAGTTCGGCTGCGAAACCATTACACACATGCCAGACGTGTCGACTGTTCTGGTGCGCGCCAAAACTGACATCCTTTAACAAAATATAACTTAGTTTGTACAAGCAGGTGTTTGGCTCAGTTGTGAGCGAACGGGAGGAAAATAGAGTTTAAGAGAACAACGTTTTCACGTATTGGCGAGAACTGCAAGAATTTAAAAAAGCACAAAAATAATATTAATTATTTGATATGCAAATAAATATGATAAGCCAAAAAGCTAGCTAGTGACTTTGAGGACTTGCCAATTTATTTCAGCGTTACGCTGTTTTCAACAGTAAATTAAATTCCACAGTAAAAAGTGGAAAACCCGTTATAATGATCACACAAGGTGTATCTATTTCGTGGTGTATGTGAAAGTCAGAACTCAAATGTTGACAGTTCGTTTTTTTTCACCCTTATCGGATATCTATTTCAATTGAGCTGGTTTAGAAATATTAACGAAATAAAACTGTTATGCGACACAACAAAGTAGGCTACTTGAACACTTCATAAATGCCTCTTGAAAATTTTTCTTAACTTCCACAAACGCTTTCAAAGCATAAGAACCCATAGGAAACATATTAATTCAGAAAAGTATTGTTTTAATATGCGATTGGAACATTTTCAGATCTTCCAACATAAAAATCGGTATAACAAAAGTTCTTACTACCGAAAAGCTAACGACGCGATTACAAAATCAACGCAAGAAACTTCTACATACAATATGTTGAGTAAATTATTGATGGAATATTAATAATTCGTGACTGAGAAGTTCCTGGGCAGATTTATCCTCGTATATCGTTTGATAGTAAATTTTACCGATGTAATAATAACATAAATTATACATTAAATATCCGTTTGAATATAAAATAAGTACGTAAGATTTTATACAGTTTTAATTTATTTTATTTTTGATAATCGCATGTAATATAAAAATTTAGACCTATGTAAAGCAAATTTTCAGATTCCGAAGTATTTTTAGGTCCTTTATAGTTAGTCTACCGTTCGCAGCAGGAACTGTTCTCTTATTATAAATTATTGATAGACATTGTATGTTTGTACTTCCATTATGGCACATAAGCATGATTTCCATTGCAACGTGTACACTCTTAACATTAATAAATGCAAATTAAACTTTATCAGGAGAAATCAAACAAAATCAAAGAATACTGATTCACTGAAAACATCAAAAGCCTGCGCACTGCTCCAGTAATCAAGTTTAACTGTCTCATATTTCACATCGAGCTCAGCTGCTCAAAGGCAGTGACTGTTGAGACATTTCACTCGTTCTGCCATTACATAACTACATATGTCCAAGAGTCAAGCAAATTCAATGTTATTGAGTCACAACGTGCATAAAAATTCTCATCGATTCTGTGCACAAGACAACTGGCATGTACAAGTGTGGTCGTATAACGTGCAGCCACAAGACTTAAAAACAGTAACCCAAAGGTTTTATTTCTTATAGCACTATTTTTTTTGCCATTATCAATGTAAAATTAATACTTTTCAAAAAGAAAACGAAAAATTTGAACTTCGAAGTTCCTTGAATACAATCATCAAGGAAACTCACTCTAAAATACTGTGCAGAAATAAAATACGTATTATTAAATCTCTGCAAATTATTTCTAACCCAGAAAGAATGGCTCCTTGGAACTTTGTATAGATTCCATTTAACGCTAGATTCAGACGAAAAAAACTGCACTACCCTTTTACGCAATCCATATTGTACAAAAGCTTGTGCTAATTTTTTCTCCAAAGAAATCTGGTTCGTTGGATTGCAACATACCACATTGATTTTGTTTGTTGTACGCATTAGTGAAGTAACCGTCGATCATAATCAATAGCACGTCGAGTTGCGATTTGTAATATATTATCTTCATTTATTTTTCGAGTTTGTAAGTTATTCATCAACAGCCACTCCATGCACGTAATTTTACTTTCTTGTGGTTAGGGGGGGGGCTAAAGGGGGAGTAGTTGCCGTAGTATAACGAAAAACCTACAAATTTGAGATTATTCAAGCAGAAACCTACTTCACTACAGACATAATTCAGCGTAGGAGAATTTTTCTTCACGAAGATGCAAATCCCTAAACCACGAGTTTGCTGGCAAAGTGACAAATTCTATACATTTTTCATCCTTGGTAGTACTGAGGTGAATTTGTTCGTTACTATAAAATGCCGAGCATCTTCTTAATATTAACATAAAATAATTTTTGTCAGACGTTTTTTAATTTTGTTTACAAACTCCCCGCCTACTGCCGTGTGCACGGCTCTGGAACGTTCTGGCCGGTGAACGACGGGTGCTAAGAGCACTGCCTACTGGCTGCCAGCTGCGAAATTTAAATTGGAAATCCCACGTTAAGGAAATTTCGCCGCAGTGCGTTAATTTTAAAGACAGGTGTTCCAAACAAAATGTATTCCTCACAAATTTTTTTAGGAAAAGTTTCCCTACAACGGAGATGTTTCCATAACGTGCAGAGCTTGTTTGCAAGGAATTTTTAAAATTTGTGTTTTACAAAAAAGTACTTACTGCCTATTTATATTGAAAATATACGCTCGTAGGGTTCTTCTACAAAACTCGCAAAGAAAACATTTTGTTTGGAACGCCTTTCTTTAAACTTAACGCACTGAGGCGAAATTTCCTTAACATGGGATTTCCTATTAAAATTTCGTAGTTGCCAGCTCGTAGGCAATGCCCTAAAGAAATCATTAGCTTCTTTTAAAACGGACTACGTACGAAACTGGCGTGTACGGTTGGCAAAGTCACTTAGAGCAAGTTGGAGGATAAATCTTGCCACTCTGTTGGTCAACTAGTGTGGGTAGTTGCGCGGTTGTTGCATGGGAGCCGGCAGTCGCTCCCGTCCTTGTAGGAGCAGCGACAGCGGCTCCGCGGGATGGAAGCTGCGGCCGGAGAGATATCTGGACCCCGCGTCTCTCGTCTTGGTCCCCTGGTCACAGAGGGGGTAGCGGGGGAAGGCAAGAGGACAAACAGGCCTGTACACACGGCCCGCATCTGACATGCACCTATCGGGTTAAACCCTTCTCCTCCACGCCATCCCGACT
>NQII01000363.1:440110-481581 GCA_002778355.1 Clitarchus hookeri | reverse complement strand
CCCACGTCTTACACCCCACGTCTCCGCGGCACTTTTAATTGGGCCTCGGAGAGAAGAAACACATCCACGCACACGCATACTCTCTTCCTCGAGCCCGTTTCCACCGCCTGCTCTCGTTTATACAGCCCTTGGCTCCCCCACTCGCCCCCTCGAACGCCCATTAACACGCGGGCATATCGAAACACGACTCCTTTAATTTAAATGTCGGGATAATGGGAGAAGCGCCGGTCTGGCATGACGTACCATCCGTCGGGACGGCTGGCGGTATAACGAGACCCGGCCGTTGTTGGCCGAATCTCCAGTCACCTTCTAGACACCCCTCTTTCCCCACTACCCCCTTCGAGTTAAGCAAGCATTGTTGTCTGAGAAGGAAGTGTTGGCGCTGAGTAACTTTCCCATTTAAGGCACTCTGACACAACGATATATTTAACAGAGTGCGTCCATCGGGTTATCTCACGAGTGAATTGCGCCCGACGTCTTTTTTCTTCGAGTTTTATCAGGGTAAACATATAAATTTGAATTTTAGACCCACACGTGGAGAGATTTTAAACATTCATGCAGTTATGTCGCCCATCTGGTTTGTAGATGAACGGCGTTGCTAATTGAGTTTGACACACGTCTATGAAAGAAATTACTTGAATTTCAACCCACTTTTTTTACAAAGTAAATAAACTCTTAGAACTAACCGGTATTATAATTCAAGATCCTCATTTTACATTTGAAATTTAATTTTAAAACCCTTTCTCTAACACAAAAAAAAAGAAATTGTTTTATTTTGGTTTATAATAACACTTTAATTTTAAGCACTTATGCAGTTTAACAGTACTTTGACACTTCTTTGTAGAGTAAAATGCTAGAAATGGCCCGAGAGAAACGTTATTCGTAAGAATGGCGCCCTTCGTGTTTTATCACCCATTCCTATGAATATCACAATAAAGTGCAGTGATCGGCGTGTAGGGTTCGGAAAATATTTTCATTATTTCATATTATATTTCCTGCTTTTGCGTCGGCAGGCAAACAATGAGACTGCTTATTTCAAATTTATATGAAACTAACATCTGAAAACGGTACACATATCCATGGCTTACCCATGATTATAACGAACTACATCGTTGTTCGAAAACGTCCTCAGCGCTATTTACAGTCGTATGGTGATGAGGATTAGCGACTGTTATTGACAGAATTCTGAAAACACTATAATTCGCTGTTTTGAAAGATTGCGTCCTTAGACAAACAAAACCCTGTAGATTAACTTAAAATCACCCTAAGAATTTGGCACAAAATTTTATTATTATTATTATAGAGCACGTAAACTAAGACTGCCACCTTTCCTTGTGGAATCCTATTATGTTATTTACATCACTGTTGCGCTTGAACTTATTGTAGCTACTATAACATGACAATTTCCATATTATTACCTCTTTCTAGAAACATGTCCATACGCCAACTGATTCTCTTGATGGGCTGCCACAGGAGGTTGAACTGTTTTTGGTTTATCGCTACAACTAATTTTTAAAAATACTTAAATGTAATTTTATAATAAACGCATACGTTGGAGTGTGTTGTAATTAAAAAACATAGCGTAACACGCTATGGGGTTTATTTGTAAGTTATTTGGTTAGCAATACCGACACAATGCATTTTGCGAGTATTGCTATGGTGAACTATACCGTAGTCACCAAGCAAACCGGAATGGGCTCGTAATTAAAAATTTTCTAAAAATTGCTTATTTCCTCCAACCACATTTATAAATGCGAACTAAGTAACCAGTTGGTACGTCGTCAATCAAATGATACCAGAAATTTGTTACCAATAACTATGCCATTGTTTCCTAACATAANATTAATATATGCATATATAAAACTATGCCATTGTTTCCTAACATAAATTAAAACATATTAATTTCAGTGGGTAAAAATTGCGTAGTAGAGACTTAAGACTTTAAAACATATAATTACTGGATTTGCGGCTGACTTTGTTGTGGAAGTGTATTATAAGCAGGAATTTGGTTTTTCAATGTTTGATTATAAAAAGTGCCCAAGAAACTTAAAATTAACAGTGACTCTTCCATGCGCAAATTAAAAGCACCCATCACACACGTACTGAAATACATATATTGTTGAAATTCATTCGCCCACTCCTTTTATGTGGTGAACACAAAATTAATTTGTTTTCACCGCTTAACTTTTGTGACCACTGGAAAACTATATTGTGAAAACAACAAAAGAAATTTTGCAGGGTGACTACCCTGAAAATATTTTTTCTCCGTGTGGTACTCGAACTGCGATCACGCACGTCTTGATCTCCCGCTTCGAGAACGCAAGGTTGTCCCAAATGTGACGCGCAATTAATTGAAAGCTCACTGGAGGCGTCAGGAGCACAGTAGAAACAAAAGAAAAAAAAGAAACACTCCTGACCTGTCCTGTTTGGAGAAGACCCGAGTTAGCGTCATGCATTATGCATACCGCCGCGCGGGGCGTAGTCCAACAAATTATCCTTAAATAATGCATTACGTCTAATATATCTCCCTTACAAAGTCTCTAATTCGTTAACTACCCCTGTACACATTCCACGATTTCCTCCCTCCTCGAGGAGCGCTCCCCTGAAATCTCGTCCCTCCGATTCTGAAAGCGTGGCTAATGAAGGATCTGATTTGGGAGCAGCTTTTATAGACGGGCGAACCCGAGCCGTAAATTCTGCCCTTAAAGAAGCGGGTCAGGTTTTAATAGCGGTGTTTACAGTCCCGGGGATGCGCCGCGCCGTGATTGGTCAGCTGGGGACGTGATCGCCAGTACGTGCTTGCGGGAGAAGCTTAATTAATGGACCGTGATTTCGTGGGACGCAGGAGGTGATGCTCTAGTTGTCGAGTGCGGGTCAAGACATTCTCACAAGCGGACCGGGGGTGCCATAATCACGCGCGGGGTTAATGAAAGACCGGTCTTTCACTTCAGTGCCTTAGTTTGCCAGGTTTCACGTGCGATTGAATGTTTATCACGAAACTCCTCTGCAAAACTGCGAATCTGCGTGCACGCTACAACTGTATGTTCTCAATCGAGAAAAAATGATTCTCATTTGCTATACGATATTGCGCAAAATATACGGGGAAATGTTTGAAAATGAATGGGCTGGGAGGTTGGTAATGGCAAGGGAGGGTGGAGANACAATAGATAGTAACATTAGAAGCGGGGCTCTTAGCGTACTCTGCACGTGCAAGTATAGGAGATTCAGTTAAAAATGTAACGAATGGTATTTGTAAAATTAAGACGTGTTGCTACTAAGTAACATGATTGGCAAGAAAAATGTGGTTTAGGGCTAAAATATTATAACGTACTTCCAATCTTCTTCAGCATTCTCCCTTTCCATACGCATGCACTGCTCTATTCGTGCAGCAGATTTCATCAATCAAAGCAGGTTTGCGGCTCATCAACTATCACCCACTCTCTTCGAAATGTCTGCCGTCTTCCTTTACAACTCTCCAACAGACAGAAAGGTGTCCCTTTCCATACAATCTCTTCTTTGGAGAGTAGGTAAAAGTCGCGCGCTGCCAGACGTGGCGAACATGGGCTACGTTCGAGCATACATATATGTTTGTTAAAAATTGCGCGCACTTTTGTCAGGTTCAGCTGATCAGGAAAAATTTACCTCGCCCTTTCTTTGTTCATGGCCATGTTTGAAATCATCTGGATGTCCAGACGTTTATATTTCCGCACAATGTTATTTATTTTAGAACGAACTCGTTACTGTTTGAAATCCCAGGATGACCAGGATTTCATCATCTTCCACCTCCTTCCGAGCTTCACTAAACAGCTTGTGCCATTTAATCACTCGCGTAAGTGCCGTAGCATTATCGTTGTTACACATCCTTTAATAGTTGAAAAATACCGTCAATGTTTGTTTTTTATTTTCACTAGAAATTCCGGGTTCATGCACCACTCGATTTTTACGCTAACTACGGTCCTGGAAAAATAACATAACAGCTTTCGTTTTCCACCAAAGCCCGAAGGAAAGCTAAACCACAGAGAAAGATGGGCCGAGGGTTGTTTACTACAGAAGCATCAAGGATATTTAATTATCCAGCGTTCGCTTAGATCCTCACTAAGTGTACAGTGTAATAGCAGAATCTCGTTAGTATGCAATTATCGCTGCAACTATATAAGTTATAGATCACATGGCATCAGTGTCACTTGTACAAGTTTAATTGTGGAACTACGTAGAGAATAGTGTATCCATGTACGAGGCATAATGGAAGTCATGTATTTCATGGTAAGAGATTAAATCAGCAACAGATGTGCCTTGGAAAGCTCGCATCATGTCTCCAATGCATTCGTGTCTTCTGTTGCCGAGGCGATGTGTGTGAGAGAAGAGTTTGGGAAATACTACAGGCGACGGAGAGGGTGGCGAAGCTTTGTATCAGCCACGTCTGGGCGTAGAGTCAGCGTTCATGCTACTAGCTGGAAAGGTGTGGCTTCTAGTACCATACAGTGTCACTGATGTATTGCGACATGAGTTGGTATTCGCACGCCTGGTTAAATTAAAAGTATTTGAAAATGTTATAATCATACAAATTATATATAACACTAGTAACTAAACTACAACGTAACGCAGTAGTTGTGGACTGAAAAAAAAAACTTAAAATGTACAAAATACACCATGATGCATATCTTCATACACTGTTGCCTTCAGTACTTCATATACTTTGAGNCCATACAGTGTCACTGATGTATTGCGACATGAGTTGGTATTCGCACGCCTGGTTAAATTAAAAGTATTTGAAAATGCTATAATCATACAAATTATATATAACACTAGTAACTAAACTACAACGTAACGCAGGAAGTGTGGACTGAAAAAACAACTTAAAATGTACAAAATACACCATGATGCATATCTTCATACACTGTTGCCTTCAGTACTTCATATACTTTGAGNTTAGTGAATCTAAATATTTTAAAATAACGTTCTTATCTCAATCACTGATGTGGTTTACCGAAAATGTCTGATTATTCGCTAGCATTCCTATCCCGACTTAGATAAATCGTGGCTTCGATTCAACCCAGCTACCCTAAGCGTGGTTTCCCGCAAGTGACATTCGCCTCCTATTCCTACAATGAATCTTCCTAGTCCTGATCAATTAGATTATTATTTTAGTTATCCTTGCTGCATAAAACGAAACATTGAAGATTGATAGGCTTTCGGCCCATATGAAGGGATGTACTGAGCAGTATTCACGAAATATGTCTTATTTAACTACAAAGCAGACTTGAAATAATTGTAAACATTCCCAACAGCTGCCAAATATGTTCTACTATCTATTTTAGGGGAGAAACCGCTCTGTCATTTGAGCTACGTAATGATCACAAAGTTGTCACTTAAAATCTGAGTATTTATTAAAAAAATAAATAACACACAAACTCTTCGAACTGTTCAACTATAATAAACGTTTCTGTTAGTTAGAAAATAATTTCGCGTGTGCTGAAATGAAAAAATTTCTCTCGGGTCGCATTTACATATAGTGGCAAAACAACTTCAATGTACGAGGTTGAGGGGGGTAGGAATAACTTTTTAGCCACTCCATCCCTCCTCCTAGTTACACGATACGACTTCCTCATGGTTTACTTACACGTCAGGAAGTAAGTCGCGTATTACATCGTGTACACCACTGCGGGCACGAGCATAAGACATTTTATGAAATGTTTCAACGCATCTCAGTAGACAAATAAGTCCGTGGGTGCTTATTTACTAACCATTATTTGGAAGCCTGGCGTCATCTCTCAAATTTAAGGGGAGCTGTCCCTTCCTCCCCACCTTTCCACACGGTTATTCAGACTTGCGTGCATATATCACTAATTAACAGTGCAGCCCAGATTTCTATATGTCCTTGTTCCAAAAGCCTTACGGAAACTTAGGCTACCGAGGGAGTGGGATCGCTAATACAGTGCACTCGATGGACGAGGTTACTCCGCCGCTAAACCATTGAACACAAACTCTGCGTTTAACAAACAGGTGGTGTTTCTGAAAAATGTTCTCGGATATACATTTTAAAGTCATTTATTCCCGACGACCTTCGTAAAACAACACCACAGGATACGAATTGCTGCTAAAATGAGCAAATGTCTTGGATTGAAAATAATCACGCAGTTCTGTTTCTCTCAACGCAATTTTCCGCGTATGGACTTTCCAATTTTCTTGATTTATGTTCGGACCATAAGGAGTCTGGAAGCTCAAAGTTCACTCGGTCAATACCCTCTCTTTGGAAATTTAATTTTTTCATAAAAAATGCAATTTTCGAACATGTGCCTAGCTATTTTGTGAATCTATATGGCCGATTTTCATTTTTTAAGTTAAAGGTGTTGGAGCAGTTAAACTGTAAATCGACTGCTGCTATAAAAGACAATTTGTGCGGACACTCACACAATCCACGACGGCCAAGCGTTACGAGAGAAAGTACGTTGAAGAGTATGTCAAATATTATAAATTGAGAAATTTTTGCTCATTTACAACAATGATTGTTCACGTTTCATATATGAAATCTATAGACATAACTTTTATTGAAAGAAGTTAAAATAATTTCAATGTTCCCTCCAAAAGTTGCAGAGGGCGTGAATTAAGTTAGTTAGTATGTACAGTGGTTCCTAAACTTTTAAAAACTGATGACTCAANGTACAGTGGTTCCTAAACTTTTAAAAACTGATTTCTCAATTTTGATAACGACGAACTTCAGTGACCTGCACAAGTATAAAGGTCATGAAATAGCGGAAGAGGAAAAAAAAGTTTCATTAAAATTTTAAGTGAAACTGTTATTAACGTCGCGTTTGTTATACTTTTTTTTGTGTTTCGTATGTTTGTAAATTTCTGTTAAAACCAGACGTTATAAATGTAACTAATTACAAATTAAATTTATTTTTATGGGTTCTCGAAAACTTATTTAGTAGTCTATTTAGCGGAAAAATTTTTTGAATCAGATTTGAAGATTATATATACAGTAGTTACTGTAATATTATACATAATTATACATTTATTGGTAATGCATATCTAAAAATAGGGGATAGTTGCAAGTCTTACCAAGCGAATTTAGTGTACACTGTAAGTACTTCAGAAAACCAAAATAGGTTAAAACAGGTTTAATGGTTCTAGACCAATGGTATATACACTAGAAGAATAATACTGTCAAGCTGAAAATAAATAGCCGTTCTATAAAATTTTTAGTAGGACTTCCATATTACTACGTGTATACTAAACGTGGTGGGACTCCGGTGAAAAATCACCGAGATAGGATATTTAAGTTAAATATTTCCAGTGACGTAATCATCCAACATGACAGATTAAAGACCTATAAGTACCCTATATATAGTGTACAAAATAAGTAGTGCCGGCGTACAAATCTAGGTTCAAATCGGTTTTATGGTTCCCATAAATAGAGTATGTAACACAAAGTATAATTAAGTCATCGTTTTGAAAAAGTACCTTCATCAATTTTAATCCATTAGTTCAAGTGGGCTGCCGTTGTATTCGTCGTATGCCAAATTTAACGGTATACGGTAACCCTTTCATGCGTGTTTTACTTGATGGTTTCGGGTATTGCAAATAATAAATTGTATAATACGTGCTATGCTTAAAGCAGACACAGCATTTGTTTCATTGTCACAACTAATAAACTGTAAATATTGTATTCGGCTGTTGATGTAATAAACGCTCTTAATTTTGAGGAGTAGCACAGTTTACGAATAAGATATCCACAGGGAGGATCATTGGGCACTGAGCGTCAAACTGTAGAGTACCAATCAAAAATAAACTTCCTGTGCGTTATGCTCACAATTCTGTATACTGGAGCTGAATTGTTANAATCCATTAGTTCAAGTGGGCTGCCGTTGTATTCGTCGTATGCCAAATTTAACGGTATACGGTAACCCTTTCATGCCTGTTTTACTTTATGGTTTCGGGTATTGCAAACAAGAAATTTTATAATACGTGCTATGCTTAAGGCAGACACAGCATTTGTTTCATTGTCACAACTAATAAGCTGTAAGTATTGTATTCGGCTGTTGATGTAATAAACACTCTTAATTTAGAGGAGTAGCACAGTTTACGAATAAGATATCCACAGGGAAGATCATTGGGCACTGAGCGTCGGACTGTAGAGTACCAATCAAAAATAAACTTCCTGTGCGTTATGCTCACAATTCTGTATACTGGAGCTGAATTGTTAAAAGTAGTTTCTGAGATATGACATGGAGGCTTCATTTCGGTTCAGAAAGGACTCATATTCCGCTAGATATGGCATAAAAACCTAAAACATATACACTCTAAATCTGATTCAGTGATTTCTTAAAAGCTGCTATCTGTTGGCGAACCAGTGAAATGCACAGAGGTTTTACTGCCAGGCTGGTGCAATTCACTAGGAATCACTGGAAATCCATTTTTAATCAGTGATTACCAGCAACTAAAATGATCAGTAGAATTTCACTGATTCAAGTGGAGCAGTTCAAACATATTGCAGTCAAATTAGTTGATTTGAAGCACTTTAAAGTGTTTCGATTTTAGAGTATAATTCCGGAGTCTTGAAAATAAGCATCCGAATATCTAACATGATAGGAGTGTATTAAATCAAGAGGCATGTAATAGCACGACTTGTACGCTAAACTTGACGGGAGAGCAGTTTGTGATATGAGGTCATATTTTCTTCATTTGTCGCCAGCTTACAAAGTGGCAGACAAAAGAGGCTATGAACTATCTTACTTAATGGTCAAAATAGGTATTGCCAATGTACCAAATTTTGGTTGAAATAGGTCTAATGGTTTGGCAGATCAGGCACACTAAACAAAAAATATATAATGCTGTCATTTTGAACATAAGTGGCGCATATAATAAAATCACACGGACTTAGATGACCTACTACAGCACTACTTGTATACGAAATCTGGTGGTAATCATTTGAATAGTCCTTAAGACATACTGTAAAATTATTGCGTTATCTTGGCGGAAATAATANTAGGTATTGCCAATGTACCAAATTTTGGTTGAAATAGGTCTAATGGTTTGGCAGATCAGGCACACTAAACAAAAAAATATATAATGCTGTCATTTTGAACATAAGTGGCGCATATAATAAAATCACACGGACTTAGATGACCTACTACAGCACTACTTGTATACGAAATCTGGTGGTAATCATTTGAATAGTCCTTAAGACATACTGTAAAATTATTGCGTTATCTTGGCGGAAATAATATACTTTAAGTTAGTACGATAATGCTTGCAAAAAGTAGGTACCGCAAGAATACTAATTTGGATTAAAATAGGTATAAATATTATGTGGATACGAAATGCTAACGTAAAATGTTTAAAAAGCTGCCATTATGAAAATAAGAGTCTGATAGAATAATATGTCTTCAGTTTAGATGACCTATTATTGCACTACTCCTGCGTTAAATTTGGCGGTAATCGACAGAACAGTTACCAAGATACGATATAAAAGCTACATTCATACAGGTGGAACTATCTCCCAAGATGGCGGACTAATAGGAACACAACTTTCTGAGCTAAATGCTGATAGTGTGAGTTGCCAACTTGCCATTTCAGTTCAAATCTGTTAAAAGGTTCCTCAGATATGACACAACGCCCAAGACTGTTAAGAGGTACCCATTTAAAAATAAACACAGTGCATTCTTAAAAACTATACAAGACATGTTATTACGAACTTGCTTTTCTAACTTGAAAGTATTTAGGGGCGTAGCTCAATAATGACTCATGATTCGGTAGAGCACAACCGTATCTGATGAGGTTTATTAACATTTAGATTATACAGTTGCTATTTAAATGACTCATGATAGGGGGAGCTTTACATTGAATTTAAGGTGATTCATTATTACTTTTAATTCACGCCATTTTATTTGCGTTTAGCGAAATCTGGCGTACCAGTTCATAGGATTTTAAAGGGGAACACACAACGACATGAAAGTGATCATATTAGCCTATCCTTTCCTCGGAAAGGATACTAAAAAATTAAATTTTATATTTATTTCGCCACCAAGAATTGCAGATAATCTCATTGTTCGAGTATTCTTCTCGTTCACCTAGCTAGAAAACCAGATCTGTGTCTGCTTACGCCCACTCCTCGGCATCACTGAGTTTATAAGCTCATTGAAAAAAATAGGCAGATAATTNAGATCTGTGTCTGCTTACGCCCACTCCTCGGCATCACTGAGTTTATAAGCTCATTGAAAAAAATAGGCAGATAATTTGTAATAGAACAGCTCTGTAATCGGTATTAGGATAGTATCGAACAAATTTCTGTACAAACATAAAAATATCCTGTTAGTGTATTGCAACTACGGTTGTTGCGGGTACGGTACAAATATTAGTGAGGTTATTCTGCTGAAGAGATATCTGATCTGAAGTAGTGAAAGGTTGCTCNTTGCGGGTACGGTACAAATATTAGTGAGGTTATTCTGCTGAAGAGATATCTGATCTGAAGTAGTGAAAGGTTGCTCTGCTATAGGAATATAGGCTGTTCACGCCTAACTGAATACTTCTGAAAGCTCTGCATAGAACCTTCTTTGCTCCCCAATTTCACCATATGAATAATTAAAATTCCCATGGCCCTGATCACTTTGTTGATGCGTCATCCAAATGAAATCGTCGATTTTTTGGACACTAAATGCAAATTCGTATACTAATGTATATAAAACAAGAAAGACTTACTTAAGTGAACATACATTTAAACGTTACACTATAAATACAAAGTCACATCTTTATAACTTTTTTGACTAACTCGCTACCAACTTAACTATGAGCATATATTGGCATGTGTACTGTGGAATAAATGAATTTATGGGCAGTGATTTTTTTTCAGAGGTTGACTTCGAAAGTCACTTTACCGTGAAAAGCTCTTTGTTGAAAATATAGTTATAGTGAGTACCAGCAGCCCATCTTATGGCAATCTAGATGGGATGTGAACACAGAAATTCGGTTCAAAAACATTTTTTTCCCTCAGCTTACCACTATGAAAATCAGTAGCTGAAGTTTTCAGCTTTGGTATACGTGGCCCTACAACGAGAAGCTAAATAAACATTAGATTTTAATAAACCACTCCTAGGTCACGGCCTATGGAATAGAAATCTGCGTCAAGGACATACCACATGATAGATACAGTAAGTAGACAGAAGCAAAATGACGTAGCGGTTCTTTTTAAGTGAGCGTACCTATTCGCTGATTGACTTCGCGAGGNGTAAGTAGACAGAAGCAAAATGACGTAGCGGTTCTTTTTAAGTGAGCGTACCTATTCGCTGATTGACTTCGCGAGGATTTGTAACGGACCCCGTGTCTGATTGGCTGTGCTGCCGGCTGGCGAGTATGTTACTAGACGCTGATTGGCAAACGGCGTTCAGACGTGTTGTCGGCCGGAGCCGCCATTTTTCNGGCTGGCGAGTATGTTACTAGACGCTGATTGGCAAACGGCGTTCAGACGTGTTGTCGGCCGGAGCCGCCATTTTTCTGGCGTGTATGTCAGCTGGATTTCACCGTACAGGCGGGTTTTCGGCAAATGACTATCCTGGATATACGACGTTTTGCCATAAAAGATAAAAAAAAAAAAAACAATGATCTAAGTCCGTACATTTTTGTTTTAACCATAGTAAGCGTATTCTAGTAAAAAAAATATAATGAAAATGATAAAAACAAAAAATTGCAATATTTAGAGCTTGCTTGTGATGTTTCCTTAAGATGTAGTAGAAAAGTAAACGGCACNATAAAAACAAAAAATTGCAATATTTAGAGCTTGCTTGTGATGTTTCCTTAAGATGTAGTAGAAAAGTAAACGGCACAGTCGTAGTTCAATCTAAGAGCTTCAATTGTGTGTAATAATATCCTTCTGTTATAATTCACACAGGAAAGGTAACAGCGGAAGCACTGCACGTAGGGCAGGTTCAGCGCCTTGCACGTAGGAGCGTCGGGGCGCTGGGCGCGCGTGCGATTGTCGCCCGTATCGGCGCGCCACGGAACACTTAACAAACAATATCGGGCCCATATACTCTTAGGGTCAAAATTTTTTTTTTAACGCCTCAAGGTCACATCTGGCAACAACGAATCATTGCAATGGGCTCTACCAAGAATGCGACATGCGTTCCCAGGAAGCTGAATATCTAGCTAATTATATTTGTAACAGTAGGGTATTATTTCACGCGATGTAATCCAACGAATTAAACTAAAGATGTCACTTTGTACGTTTCTCCTTTCTCTTAAAGAAACTGCACAGGAAACCTCTAACAATGCCTTTTCTTTTTTAAGGCCATTTTCACTATAATTTTCTTTTTGAATATATTCCATACGACACAAGTAAAAATTGGTGGCTGTAGGCAATTGGTTGTTACCTTTCCTAGAAAATCGACTCGTATCCCCAGAACATTCATTTACTGAAATACACATGTAAATAATTATTTTACAGACAATATTTTGCTAGCGAGCTCCCTTAAGAATTCTGTGGCCGTACGTCACGACGCGTGGATTAATCACTTGTACCGAGTTGTCGACAGAGACTCGTCACGCCGGCTGGTTCACGTGCGAAGGCGCGCGTCGATACTCCTCGTCGATAACAGCGCGGTCGAAAGTGCCCCTCGTTCGCACCTGTTAAAGCGAGCGGGAGCGATCGACCCTCCCGACCGTCAGCCAGCTACTCCACCGGGAGTTGTCGGCGAAAGGAGGGGAGGGGCACCATCGGTGTGCCCCCCCTTGCCGCAGCAGATTAATAACAGGGTCCCGGGTTCCCATCTTCCTGTCTGGGGCACGCCTCGACCGCCCCTCGGAACTGTTATTTTCACTTCGTAAAAACAGGCGCGGCGGCTCCTAAACACCGGGACCCGGTGTAGCGTTACAGTTAGAGGCGGAGGGGGGGAGGGGCGAGCGACGAAACGTCTTCCGAGAGATCGGACGGCGAGATTTTTCCAGCGCGGAGGAAGTACTTGTTTGGAGCCGTACAAAACGCCTGTTTGGTAGCACCAACGGTTGAAATGTTGACCACCGTGGACTCGGGGGAGTGGGAGCAGAGGTTTTGTTGCCTCGTCCACACAGCGAGATTGCTTCGTTACCCAAGGTTCTAGACACCTCCGTTCACGCTCTTTAAAACAGCCTACCATCTCCCGCTGATTGTGGGCACGACTATTAAAGGTTCCTCTTTGGTGCAATGGATTTGAGAATTAAATTTGTCTCTCTTATGAACAGCNTTACAATTGTTTATTTGTGTTCAAGCCTCCGTCTCTTTAAAAAAAAATAAATCACACTACCTAACCCAAGAATACTGCCAAGGAAGCCACTCACGTACTGATGGATGTAAGTTTACATTTACAGTAAAAATGACAACTGCTTTTCACGTGATTAGAATCCAGAAGATCAGCCGTTGAAGTTATCAGTTTGTCTAGTTCAGACTAATTAAAGGTTCCTCTTTGGTGCAATGGATTTGAGAATTAAATTTGTCTCTCTTATGAACAGCCTTCAATTTTTAGTCTGCGTAAATTAAAAAAAGACGTTTCTTTCATCATTGGGAATATTTGTGAGTTACCGAGCCTGTATCACGGAATATTAGAAAACATAATTAAACCTGCCTTCTCCGGCCGCACACGCCAACTATATCACTCAACCTGCTGGGGATTATGCAAAGCGTAATCCCCCAATCAACGCATGATATATGAACTTAACAGACTCTGGCCAAAACATTGAAAAATATTCCATAGCGTAGACTAGTCAATCGGACTGCGATTTGTTTCAAGGTGGCCATGAAGCTAGTCAGCGACTCGATAAGTTAGGGAGGGGCTTTCAAAATGTTAAAACTATTCAATACATTTATAGCGTAACACATCCTTTTTCGTTGGGATATGAAAGAATAGTCTAAAAAAAGGTATGACAATGGAAGAAAATTACTTTTTTAAAAAATGAAACTAGTTACACGCATTTTAAAAATCATGTCATTTCGGTAAAAATTTTAAATTGCACAAAAAAAAAAAAAGTAATACGACGACCTGGTTCCACAATACAGCTATGCGTTGCGATGCGATACGATGCGTGACGACGCGATGGGCGGCGTCAAGGTATACTTACTGTTTGACAATTGTGCGACGATCTGTCGGTGACGCACGCCGTCTGAGACGGTGCTGCTATCTTTTCAAGGGTAAAATTAAATTATTATACTTCACGAATGTAACAAAAGACACGCGATAAACATCGACTCTGTATGTTTTAAGTGAGTAGAAGATAAACAAGCACGGCCATATGAACGCGATGTGCATTGAGAACTACGCATTGGCGTACAGCGAGTACGCGAGACACGTAATAAGAAGGAGAATTACTTTGGTGTTGTTGGTAGAACATTTTTATGACGTTGCCCATATTTATAGGAAGCCTTGTCTTCTATTTTTTACGTACTACAGCAACAATAAAAATACAAATACAAATACAAAGACGTGAGCGTAAACGAGTTTTTCTACTCGAAAATCTAAACAAATAGTTGTTCTTGTTCTCCACGTAGACAAACACTTCTTCTCTCTATCTGTCGCTGATTGTCGCCGACGATCGCAACGCCAGAATTTCAAGCAACGAACTCGTCGCCAACACACTGCGACAGACTGCTGCTTCATCCTGATTGGCTACAGCTCATCGCAACGCATCGCATCGCAACTAATCACTGTATTGTAGTACCAGTTCAAGGCTACATCTCAAAATAATTTTTCATATTATAAGACTGTCGCGGGGAAAAAAAAGCTCTCTCTTGAAAGTTTACGATGCGGTTCGCCTGTAATTAAATTTAAACTTTTGAGACAGAATTTAAGGCCACAGCAGTCTAGATTTAAACCTTTAACACAGGGTGACTAACCGTACAATTTCATAGAAATTGNTAACTAACAGTACAATTTCATAGAAATTGTTACATGCCAATCCTCCGGCTTCAAAAGACACTTTAGCCGAAACCCAACTTTCTGTTAAAATAATTTTTCGAAATTTATAAGAATCAAAATTTTTTAGTTAAAATTATTATATTTAAGCTAAGAAGATGTAAACTGTATTTTTCAAATGATTTGGTATTTTTATCAAGTTAACATAGATATCATGTACCAAATCTATAAAATATCCTCAAAAACCTAAACAACACATTTTGGCTCTTGAAGAGCCTTAACACCGAAGGAACTACTCTGAAAGTATCCTTCTGTGTTATTTATCTGATCTGTTCCAATATTTTAAACTTCAGTTGTATGTACGCATGAGCTGCTGTCATTTGTTAAATTTTATCCTGATTCTGTAAGAACACGGCTTTTATACCTCCAAAGTTTCACATGATTCAAATCTTACTTTCTGGTTGGTTTATCATTAGTTCAGGCTTTCCCACTGTGCGTTGATCTATATAGAACAAACAGTACAGTCCTGCAAAATTTTCAAGTTTTCCTTTCCCCAATACAATCTAGAAAACTGAACGGATTACAGTAATTGTTTACTAGAGGTGGAAAATTATTATTATTATGGCAACAGCATTACTAAAAAAAACCTTTTGCAGTTCACGACGAAAAAAACAAACAAAATAAGTCTTATCTTTCTATGTGTATTTATTGTTAAGAAATGGATTACATTTAAAGTAAGTTTACTGCAAGCCAATGGTAAAAACCAAACCTTGAATTCTGTAATTTTTAGAATATTTTGTGTTTGCTTCGGATCTTGTATAGTTAAAACTATAACAAAATTCTATTACAAAACATACAGAACTATAATTTCTTAAAGCATGTTAGGCAGTTGGAATTACTATGAACGTTTGTCTTTTTAAAATAGCAAAATTAATAACATGTAATTATGAGAACATAATGGAATGACTGAAAAATATTTAATACATGCAAATAACATAGAAAAAAGTTATATAACCATTTCGAAACCTAAAAATATTTTTGTAACATTTTTTCTAAAACGTCAAAACAGATACATGTGCTCGTTGCGATAGAAAAAAAATTGATGCTCGCCTTAACGTGTCTAGCTCATTTACTAGCAGAAATTATTTCAAACAATTTTTTACTCTCGTTTCTCGTATGATTGAATAAATTACATTGCCATCAATTAAAGTAGGCGTGAAAAGATTGTCCGGCAACAGAATCTAAGGTGAGGAATGAGTAACGGGCCAGTGACCTCTGTGCGACCTCGAATTATATTGATTTTGAAAATGTGAAGATATCTGAAAGTTTTTTAAAAATATAAAATGTATTTATTTTTTGCAAAAACTATTTTTTTATTTTTCTTGAAGTTTAATTTGATGACGTTTATAGTTTCTTTGAAGTCGTTTCAAGTCGATTTTGATGTCATTGAGGTTTTTCTGATGGACATTGAAATCTATTTGAGGTCAACTGATGTCTCTTTTGAGGTCAACTGAGGTCGTCTGAGGTCTTTTTGATGATATTTGAGGTCGCTTCGAGGTCGGTAGAAGTCTGTTTTTAGGCCATTTGAGGTATGTAATTAGCCTGAGATTGTCTGAGGTCCTATATACGGTTCTATAGCTAATGCAACATAATTATCCTGGTATATGATTAGATGTGGGCAACATCTCAATGCCTACATGTGATTGGCTGGCTGCAGTCACGTGACACTTCGAACTGTGGAATAATTTTGTAGAATTCCATTGTTATTTAAGTACCATTAATTGTATCGTTAATTGAAAAAAATATTCTTGCACTCAAACAATTTTAAGAATTTTTAATAGAAATTATAGATTTCATTAATTTTTATGCCTTAGTAGTAAACACAAAGAATTATGTAGTGTTCTGCCTAACTCTTCACAGTTAGAATATTTTTTGAAGTCGCATTACTTCGAAGGTTTAAAATATGATTGGTGGATTTAATAACTGGTTGCGGTAACAGCAATTGAACGAGGAAGTTTACATTGTTACGCAGTTATCAAAATAAAACATCTCAATAAATTAAAAAAAATAATGAATTAACATTTTGTATAAAAATATCGATCTAATAAATTGACTGTTTTATACATGTAGGTACAAGGCTGAGTTGGAAAAAAATTTGAATTTTTGATAGCGGATGATTTTTACTATTAAAAAAATTGCTAATTTTCGATTTGCAAAACCATGTACCTACAAAAAAATTATGGTTGTCGGCTTACTAAAACAGTCTAATGAACTTACTCATCTATCCTCGGGAATCTCCGACACTCTCGAGTAGATCAGAAGCCTCTTTGCCTCTAAGACCTGTTAAGAAAATAAGGTCAGAACTCGATGCTTTGCCTGGAAAGAGCTACGCCAGCGCACTCTTACGCCCAGTATTGTAATCAAGTAACATTAGCGTACTCTAGCAGGCAATTTTGGATGCAAAGGTGGTTGTCGAGCAGAAACGAGAGGGCAGCACATTTCTGGCAGTCATTTGCAGAAATAAAGATTGTGGTCGTGGCATGAAGTCTCAAAAAAAGTAATAAAATTTTCTTAAATTTTTTAAATAAAAGTTATAAGTATGCTATTTTTCCTAATTTTTTCATTTTTTTTTATTTTCCCGTTTTTCCTAATTTTTACAGCCAAGGTTTTCCGAAGGCAAGGTAATATAGCGATAACCCCCANGCCTGTAATTAAATTTAAACTTTTGAGACAGAATTTAAGGCCACAGCAGTCTAGATTTAAACCTTTAACACAGGGTGACTAACCGTACAATTTCATAGAAATTGTTACATGCCAATCCTCCGGCTTCAAACGACACTTTAGCCGAAACCCAACTTTCTGTTAAAATAATTTTTCGAAATTTATAAGAATCAAAATTTTTTAGTTAAAATTATTATATTTAAGCTAAGAAGACGTAAACTGTATTTTTCAAATGATTTGGTATTTTTATCAAGTTAACATAGATATAATGTACCAAATCTATAAAATATCCTCAAAAACCTAAACAACACATTTTGGTTCTTGAAGAGCCTTAACACCGAAGGAACTACTCTGAAAGTATCCTTCTGTGTTATTTATCTGATCTGTTCCAAAATTTTAAACTTCAGTTGTATGTACGCATGAGCTGCTGTCATTTGTTAAATTTTATCCTGATTCTGTAAGAACACGGCTTTTATACCTCCAAAGTTTCACATGATTCAAATCTTACTTTCTGGTTGGTTTATCATTAGTTCAGGCTTTCCCACTGTGCGTTGATCTATATAGAACAAACAGTACAGTCCTACAAAATTTTTAAGTTTTCCTTTCCCCAATACAATCTAGAAAACTGAACGGATTACAGTAATTGTTTACTAGAGGTGGAAAATTATTATTATTATGGCAACAGCATTACTAAAAAAAACCTTTTGCAGTTCACGACGAAAAAAACAAACAAAATAAGTCTTATCTTTCTATGTGTATTTATTGTTAAGAAATGGATTACATTTAAAGTAAGTTTACTGCAAGCCAATGGTAAAAACCAAACCTTGAATTCTGTAATTTTTAGAATATTTTGTGTTTGCTTCGGATCTTGTATAGTTAAAACTATAACAAAATTCTATTACAAAACATACAGAACTATAATTTCTTAAAGCATGTTAGGCAGTTGGAATTACTATGAACGTTTGTCTTTTTAAAATAGCAAAATTAATAAAAATGTAATTATGAGAACATAATGGAATGACTGAAAAATATTTAATACATGCAAATAACATAGAAAAAATTAATATAACCATTTCGAAACCTTAAAATATTTTTGTAATATTTTTTCTAAAACGTCAAAACAGATACATGTGCTCGTTGCGATAGAAAAAAAAATTGATGCTCGCCTTAACGTGTCTAGCTCATTTTCTAGCAGAAATTATTTCAAAAAATTTTTTACTCTCGTTTCTCATATGATTGAATAAATTACATTGGCATCAATTAAAGTAGGCGCGAAAAGTTTGTCCGGCAACAGAATCTAAGGTGAGGAATGAGTAACGGGCCAGTGACCTCTGTGTGACCTCGAATTATATTGACTTTGAAAATGTGAAGATATCTGGAAAGCATAAAAAAAGTTAACATTCAGACAAATTTTTTAAAACATGAAATTTATTTATTTTTTGCAAAAACTATTTTTTTATTTCTCTTGGGGTTTAATTTGATGACGTTTATAGTTTCTTTGGGGTCGTTTCAAGTCGATTTTGATGTCATTGAGGTTTTTCTGATGGGCATTGAAATCTGTTTGAGGTCGTCTGAGGTCTTTTTGATGATATTTGAGGTCACTCCGAGGTCGGTAGAAGTCTGTTTATAGGCCATTTGAGGTATGTCATTAGTCTGAGATTGTCTGAGGTCCTATATACTGTTCTATAGCTAATGCAACATAATTATCCTTGTATATGGTTAGATGTGGGCAACATCTCAATGCCTACATGTGATTGGCTGGCTGCAGTCACGTGACACATCGGACAGTGGAATAATTTCGTAGAATTCCATTGTTATTTAAGTACCATTAATTGTATCGTTAATTGAAAATAATATTCTTGCACTAAGACAATTTTAAGAATTTTTAATATAAATTATTGATTTAATTATTTTTTATGTCTTAGTAGTAAACAGTGTTCTGCCTAACTCTTCACAGTTAGAACATTTTTTAAAGTCGCATTACTTCGAAGGTTTAAAATAAAATTGGTGGGTTTAATAACTGGTTGCGGTAACAGCAATTGAACGGGGAAGTTTACATTGTTACGCAGTTCTCAAAATAAAACATCTCAATAAATTTAAAAAAATAACGAATTAACATTTTGTATAAAAATATCGATCTAATAAATTGAATATTGTATACATGTAGGTACAAGGCTGAATTGGAAAAAAATTGAATTTTTGATAGCGGATGATTTTTACTATTAGAAAATTGCTAATTTTCGATTTGCAGAACCATGCATCTACAAAGCAAATATGGCTGTTGGCTAACTAAAACAGTCTAATGGACTTACTCATCTATCTTCGGGAATCTCCGACACTCTCGATTAGATCAGAAGCCTCTTTGCCTCTAAGATCTGTTAAGAAAATAAGGTCAGAACTCGATGTTTTGCCTGGAAATAGCTACGCCAGCGCACTCGTACGCCCAGTATTGTAATCAAGTGACATTAGCGTACTCTAGCAGGCAATGTTGGATGCAAACGTGGTTGTCGAGCAGAAACGAGTAAGCAGCACATTTCTGGCAGTCTCTGCAGAAATAAAGATTGTGGTCGTAATATGAAGTCTCAAAAAAAGTAATAAAATTTTCTTAAATTTTTAAAATAAAAGTTATAAGTATGCTATTTTTCTTAATTTTTTCATTTTTTTTTATTTTCCCGTTTTTCCTAATTTTTACAGCCAAGGTTTTCCGAAGGCAAGGTAATATAGCGATAACCCCCAATGTTATGGTCGAAGTCATGCAGGTTCGAGGTTATCAGAATTCAAGATCGTTGACCGGCCCCTTCCTTCTCGCCTTGTACTTATGAAGTACTTGGACTTATGTGTACGTGCAATCTGACATATATATATATGTGTGTGTGTTTAATATGTGCAGTGAATAAACTTTGTATACTGTAATTTGACTTTTCCAATATCTTTGTACAGCTATGAATTAAAAAAAAATCTTACGGACGCAATAAAGCAAACAAACAAACAAACAAGACCCTGTTGCCTGACATACTTTACACATCTACTCATTTAGCGATCTGAACTTATTAAAAAACATCGACAGTATTGCAAATTAATTATTTATAACTCTGAAGATTATCTAATTGATTTCTCGCAAAAGTAAAACGACTAGAATGTACATACTAATGACGTAAAATCTAGTATAATGGTAATTAAATTCACATCTTTCTTGACGAAAGCTTTAGACTATACTTTTCAAATATGAAATAAAGCTGAATTATTACCAGTCATGCATTACACTACAGGCCTGTATCTGTAATAGTTCGTATATTCGAAAATCTGACAATATGTGGCACCACTGGACTTATATGGAGAAGTTTTCCAGTGTTTCAAAGAATGAATTATATAGTACATGTCTGTATTTTAAACTCGAATGTGGTTTAAGTGAAAAATGCGAACGCAAGTAGGTGCTAAATCATACAGTTGTGTAACGAGCGTGAATTTCTGTAGGCGTCTTCCAAAAGTGACAAAACTTGGCTGAGTTTCAGATGAAGATATGCTTGGCAAGACAGTTTATTTCTTTTTTCATTCACGTAACCTACTTTTTTAAAACTTTCAGAAGTTATTGCTCGCGATCCCGTATACTAGGTGAAACATACTTTTATTTATGTCAAAGCACTAGAGCTTTTGAACATTATCTGAATACTGGTTTCTTTCTGGATCTCCATTATTAAAAATTCAAATGCAGGGTACATTATAAACGTATGCACTGGTTAAGGCAGGGATAACAACCATATACTAATCAGCTGTGGGTTCCAAAATATAGCATATAGCCCACGGTCTTGAAATACTGCGAGTTGTATTTTACTGTATGCTAATTATTACTCTTGTCCATGTTTAATAAATGTTACGTTATCATTCGCTCTTGAGAGAATTTATATAGTTTACAATGCTCTAGTAAAATATTGACACACTTCTCAACTCCTCNTTGTATACTGTAATTTGACTTTTCCAATATCTTTGTACAGCTATGAATTAAAAAAAAATCTTACGGACGCAATAAAGGAAACAAACAAACAAACAAGACCCTGTTGCCTGACATACTTTACACATCTACTCATTTAGCGATCTGAACTTATTAAAAAACATCGACAGTATTGCAAATTAATTACTTATAACTCTGAAGATTATCTAATTGATTTCTCGCAAAAGTAAAACGACTAGAATATACATACTAATGACGTAAAATCGAGTATAATGGTAATTAAATTCACATCTTTCTGGACAAAAGCTTTAGACTATCGTTTGAAAATATGAAATAAAGCTGAATTCTTATCAGTCACGCATTACACTACAGGCCTGTATCTGTTATAGTTCGTATATTCGAAAATCCGACAATATGTGGCACCACTGGACTTATATGGCGAATTTTTCCAGTGTTTCATAGAATGAATTATGCAGTACGTGTCTGTATTTTAAACTTGAATGTGGTTTAAGTGCTGGTTATCGTCATGTTCAACAATAGAGGACCCTGAATTACAATATTGAGTTCGATCTGAATCAATGAATCGCAATTTCGCACAACATTCTTGGGAATATCAACGTATCACATTTTGTATGGGTGCTTGCACACGTTTCCAATTGGCAGCGAAAGCTGTGAGCGCAAGTAGGTCCTAAATCATACGGTTGTCTAACGAGCGTGAATTTCTGTAGGCGTCTTCCAAAAGTGACAAAACTTGGCTGAGTTTCAGATGAAGGCATGCTTGGCAAGACAGTTTATTTCTTTTTTCATTCACGTAAGCTACTTTTTTTAAAACATTCGCAAGTTATTGTTCACGATCCCGTATACTAGGTGAAACATACTTTTATTTATGTCAAAGTACTAGCTAGATCTTTTGAATATTATCTGAATACTTGTTTCTTTCTGGATCTCCATTATTAAAAATTCAAATGCAGAGTACATTATAAACGCATGTACTGGTTAAGACAGGGGTAACAACCATATACTAATTAGCCGTGGGTTTAAAAATGCCTGTTTCTGAACCGTGGAACAAATCGTGATCTCTCGCCCGCTACAAAAATAAGGTGAAATTTCTCTAGTCAATAGCACATAGCCCACGGCCTTGAAATACTGCGAGTTTGTTTTACTGTATGCTAATTATTACTCTTGTCCATGTTTAATAACTGTTACGTTATCATTCGCTATTGAGAGAATCTATATAATTTACAATGTTCTAGTAAAATATTGACCCACTTCTCAACTCCTGCATGTGTTTTAAAACTATAGCTGCATTAAAGAATAGATAATTACAAAGAAAAGTGAGATGGTATGGGGGTTACTTCGATGTGGGTGTACCCATTCGCTGATTGGTTGCGCGAGGCTGTGGAAACGGGCATTGTCTTCCGTTGGCTGTCAGGTGCTTTGTAAGGTTCCCCACTGGCCGAATTGTAACCTGGCAAGTGTGTTGCCTGACGCTGATTGGCGAACGACATTCCACCATATTGCGGGCCAGTGAAGTCATTTTGTTGGCTGGTGAAGCTAGAGATTGTGGTATAGGCCATTTCGTTTCTGTATTCTTACATAATCTGTAGCCACATACCACTTTTGTGATGAATTCCTTACCTCTAAAAATGGCTTAACACTAATAGCGACACCTGGGAGAAATCCTGCGGTCGGTTAAATTATGCGAAAATGTGTGCGGTTCGAAAATCTTTTATGATTGGCGCCGCGGTCGGCAAGTTCTGTGCTGTACAATCCTGCAACTACCCACTCCTGCCATTGCTTCGTGTCGAAACGTTACGTGGCATTAGATCGTTATATTGTTCGCAACACACTGCTGACCACATTAGAGGTTATGCCGTATTATGCACTCGGAGCCGTGACCTCGGCAAGCACAATACCAAAATTAACCTTCCTTGTGTTTGTGGTCTGGTGAATCTTTCACGAACCCTTTCTGTTTAAGCTTGCGTGAACTCGCGGCCATGATTCGACCTGGAGTGCTCGCAAGAACTGGGGGCAACAGTGGCCCAACCGCCATTCAAGCGCTCTGAACTGCGTCGACATTGAGAACCTGGCCCGTTCCCGCGCAATGACACAGCATAATCCATTCGTTGCTACTTCTAACATTTCTGAAGCCCTGCTAAAGTTCTATATCCAGGATATTCATCCGCCTAATGCAAACAAAGCCGAGAATATTACGCCAGAGGGACAACGCACCGCATACGGGCGCACTCAGTGTAATACTTAATACTTTGCATGAGAACTTTAACTTACTAGGCATCACAAACACACCTATTTATTCTCTGTCTTTATTCAAATTATTTATAACTTAAATATTATAATTTATAGATATAATATAAAAGTAAAAGTTCTATTTAATTAAAAATAAGTTATTTTTATGTTAAAACGACAGTAAAACGCTTGTGATACATGGCAATATATGACATATTTAGGAAACAACACTAAACACGCCATACATGGGGTGTTTTTTTTTTCAAAGGTTTGTATCAAACAGTGTGAATAAACTGCGAATATACTATAACAGCATCGAACTTCTCAATACAACAGCCAGTATGCATCCTTCACCGATTTGTACAGGCCAGGCGCACAGAGTTGTTGTCCACAATCTTTATACATTAGGTTTTCCAGAGCAGCATGCGCTCACATTTTCTGTTTATTAAGGTTAAAGAACATCGTTCCACATTGGGCTGCATCGGTGTACGACCACCTGGAAATCGATGCTGTCATGTTTAGAATGACCGGACAGGTTCCTTCATCTGAACCCTTTGGTTTGGGACGCACAGCGCACGTCGTATTGCGGGGATCCAGTACCATCACAAACCATCCAGGAACTTGGAGACAGGAGTCTCGATAATTTCCTTATCGATCCAGTTTTCATCACATTGCGTGACAAATATTAAAACCCGAGCAGTGTGCGTGTGTGTAAAGAAGATGGAGTTTTCCTACAAAATGTATTTGTCATGAAGCCAAGAGTTCTAAGAAAATGTAAATTTGCACACGCTATGGAAGTGACGACTCAAACCTTATGGTTATGTGTTTCCTGCAACTGTTGGCTTATTTCAAGGAATCCTGATTTCATCATATCAAATTAAAACTGTGCTTAATTTATATTTTGCAGCAATTTATAAACATATACTTATATACGATATCAATAACCTCGTAATATACATGATAAACACTGGACTGCAAAGGTTTTATTTTTAGTCACTGTGATCTGTTAAAACCCTTTCTACTCAACTACGCCATGTAATTACAGATTACATGTATAATGAGGGGTCTTAATTTCTCTTAAATATTTCGACAGTGTTGTCACGTAGCACATGATATATTGTTTACAAACGTCAAGAATGACTTTATAACATTACATATATTACAGTTCGCAGGCATATGTGGAAACAGAAATGCTGCTTTTGTTTTCTACCTCTTATGAAGTATGCTGTGATAAATTAAAAAAAAAATCAACAACCCACAGGGAATGTCATTGGGCACTGGTCATCACGATGTACGGTAAATACAAAAACTAACTTACCTTGGCGTTATGTGCGCAATTGTATACAGTAGATTTGAATGGGTTGAGGCGCGGTAGCTGTTCATGACGTAATGTTTTGCGGACGTTATCGTGCCAGACCGTTACAGTGTGCAAACGTTTTACTCGTCGAGGAGGCTGGATCGGCAACTGTTCGAGCCCAGCAACTGACATGNAACCGTTACAGTGTGCAAACGTTTTACTCGTCGAGGAGGCTGGATCGGCAACTGTTCGAGCCCAGCAACTGACATGACTCGAAACCTTCTGAGCACCTAGTCTACACCTTAGTGGTTCGAAGAACATTGCCATCGCGGGGGAGGGGGGGGGAGGTGGTTAGACTTTGCGCATAAGTTTGTGAAGCATAACTTAAATATATCCAAACCCCGCTTATAAGTTTAGGAAATAAAGGCGAAGATGTCCTCGGTTCCTCACATACAGTGGAACTCTGTTTGTGACTCCAATTTAGAGCTTTTGGAAAAAAAAAAATTAAAACATTTACAGTGGAAAACAGAATTTTCCGAAATTTTAATTTAATCTTCCTCTTCTTAGACCAATGCACGAGCGGAAATTCAAAGCAATACAAATTGGTGATGGCAACTTCGCAACGTTTGATTTGGCTGTCACAATTTATGAAGCTAATATGTTGATAGATTTTAGTCCAAGTGCTTTACAGGGAATGATNCGTTTGATTTGGCTGTCACAATTTATGAAGCTAATATGTTGATAGATTTTAGTCCAAGTGCTTTACAGGGAATGATGTTTGCATCCTTGAGTTAATCCTCAAGGTTTTGTCATTCTTTATATCACCTTGGGAGGTTCTTAGTTCGCAAGTAAAATATACAGTACGGTTATGACTGCATGCTATAACTAAAAGAATTAATACCACTGTCACCGAACGATAGCTATGCATGTAGTTTCGTCAATAAACTGTAGAAATTATATCCTACAATGGGTATGGAATTCTCAGATAAAATTATTTATAAATATATTTAAAGTACTGCATACAGACTTAATGTTTATTATTCACCTCATTACAGCATACACCCCTACTGAAATAATAACTATAATACGTGTTGCATGGTAAATTTGCTATACAATACCGATCGTAAAATAAGAATAAAAATTTTAACAAAGAAGTAATAAGAAATTGAAAGAGAGTGATAGGGAGAGGGAGAAAGTGTGTGTGTGTGTGTGTGTGTGTGAGAGTGAGAGAGAGAGAGAGAGAGAGAGAGAGAGAGAGAGAGAGATTTTCCTAGCTTGAACGAATGCTATTTTTTGTGCTGAGAGATTTTGCTGAGTAAGAAGACCGAGGGAATCGTAGGAAATATTTCTGTCAGTTCCTTTGAATTGATCACTGAAGTAGTTTTTGGGTAAGGTGTGGAAAAACGAAAATAACTGAGTGTCTGCACGTATGCAACAACTTACAGAATTTCCTCGAGAGTTCCTAGTCTTAAAAAAAAAAAATTCAAAAGTTATTTATGTTTAGATTACAGACTACGTTTCGGCAGAATCACTGGTGCCATATACAGGAAATTATCCTACTAGTGCTTTATTGGCAATGTTTGTCGCAACTTCCATATTCCTCTGACAGTTACGTTCTCTCGTCCTCCTTTTCCCTTTTGCAGTGATTTAAAATCTGACAAGCTGGTATTCAAGGATCGCGCAGAGATTCCTAGTCCAATGTCACGTTAGTTCAACACCGACTTCTAGTGTGCGCGATATGTGTGGCCTTTGCGCAAGAGGGCGGCGACTGTAATCTAGCTTATTATGTGGACGCATGCGAGGTTAGCAGCGGTAGCGATGGGGATGTAAGAGGGAGAGACTACAAGGATGANTTCCTTGTGTTTGTGGTCTGGTGAATCTTTCACGAACCCTTTCTGTTTAAGCTTGCGTGAACTCGCGGCCATGATTAGACCTGGAGTGCTCGCAAGAACTGGGGGCAACAGTGGCCCAACCGCCATTCAAGCGCTCTGAACTGCGTGAACATTGAGAACCTGGCCCGTTCCCGCGCAATAACACAGCATAATCCATTCGCGGCTACTTCTAACATTGTTGAAGCCCCGCAAAAGTTCTATATCCAGGATATTCATCCGCCTCATGCAAACAAAGCCGAGAATATTACACCAGAGGGACAACGCAGCGCATACGGGTGCATTCAGTGTAATACTTAATACTTTGCATGAGAACTTTAACTTACTAGGCATCACAAACACACCTATTTTTTTTCTGTCTTTATTCAAATTACTTATAACTTAAATATTATAATTTATAGGTTAAATATAAGTAAAAATTACATTTAATTAAAAATAAGTTATTTCTATGTTAAAACGACAGTAAAACGCTTGTGATACATGGCAGTATATGACATATATAAGAAACAACACTAAACACGCCATACATGGGGTGTTTTTTTTTTCAAAGGTTTGAATAAAACAGTGTGAATAAACTGCGAATAGACTATACCAGCATCGAACTTCTCAATTCAACAGCCAGTATGCATCCTTTACCTATTTGTACAGGCCAGGCGTACAGAGTTGTTGTCCACAATCTTTATACATTAGGTTTTCCAGAGCAGCATGCGCTCACATTTTCTGTTTATTAAGGTTAAAGAACATCGTTCCACATTGGGCTGCATCGGTGTACGACCACCTGGAAATCGATGCTGTCATGTTTAGAATGGCCGGACAGGTTCCTTCATCTCAACCCTTTGGTTTGGGACGCACAGCGCACGTCGTATTGCGGGGATCCAGTACCATCACAAACCATCCAGGAACTTGGAGACAGGAGTCTCGATAATTTCCTTATCGATCCAGTTTTCACCACATTGCGTGACAAATATTAAAACCCGAGCAGTGTGCGTGTGTGTAAAGAAGATGGAGTTTTCCTACAAAATGTATTTGTCATGAAGCCAAGAGTTCGAAGAAAATGTAAATTTGCACACGTTATGGAAGTGACGACTCAAACCTTATGGTTATGTGTTTCCTGCAACTCTTGGCTTATTTCAAGGAATCCTGATTTCATCATATCAAATTAAAACAGTGCTTAATTTATATTTTGCAGCAATTTATAAACATATACTTATATACGATATCAATAACCTTGTAATATAAATGATAAACACTGGACTGCAAAGGTTTTATTTTTAGTCACTGTGATCTGTTAAAACCCTTTCTACTCAACTACGCTATGTAATTACAGAATGAGGGGTCTTATTTCACTTAAATATTTCGACAGTGTTGTCACGTAGCACATGATATATTGTTTACAAACGTCAAGAATGACTTTATAACATTACATATATAACAGTTCGTAGGCATATGTGGAAACAGAAATGCTGCTTTTGTTTTCTACCTCTTATGAAGTACGCTGTGATAAATAAAAAAAAAATCAACAACCCACAGGGAATGTTGTTGGGCACTGGTCATCACGATGTACGGTAAATACAAAAACTAACTTACCTTCGCGTTATGTGCGCAATTGTATACACTAGATTTGACTGGGTAGAGGTGCGGTAGCTGTTCATGACGTAATGTTTCGCGGACTTTATCGTGCCAAACCGTTACAGTGTGCAAACGTTTTACTCGTCGAGGAGGCTGGATCGGCAACTGTTCGAGCCCAGCAACTGACATGACTCGAAACCTTCTGAGCACCTAGTCTACACCTTAGTGGTTCGAAGAACATTGCCATCGCGGGGGAGGGGGGGGGAGGTGGTTAGACTTTGCGCATAAGTTTGTGAAGCATAACTTAAATATATCCAAACCCCGCTTATAAGTTTAGGAAATAAAGGCGAAGATGTCCTCGGTTCCTCACATACAGTGGAACTCTGTTTGTGACTCCAATTTAGAGCTTTTGGAAAAAAAAAAATTAAAACATTTACAGTGGAAAACAGAATTTTCCGAAATTTTAATTTAATCTTCCTCTTCTTAGACCAATGCACGAGCGGAAATTCAAAGCAATACAAATTGGTGATGGCAACTTCGCAACGTTTGATTTGGCTGTCACAATTTATGAAGCTAATATGTTGATAGATTTTAGTCCAAGTGCTTTACAGGGAATGATATTTGCATCCTTGAGTTAATCCTCAAGGTTTTGTCATTCTTTATATCACCTTGGGAGGTTCTTAGTTCGCAAGTAAAATATACAGTACGGTTATGACTGCATGCTATAACTAAAATAATTAATACCACTGTCACCGAACGATAGCTATGCATGTAGTTTCGTCAATAAACTGTAGAAATTATATCCTAAAATGGGTATGGAATTCTCAGATAAAATTATTTATAAATATATTTATAGTACTGCATACAGACTTAATGTTTATTATTCACCTCATTACAGCACACACCCCTACTGAAATAATAACTATAATACGTGTTGCATGGTAAATTTGCTATACAATACCGATCGTAAAATAAGAATAAAAATTTTAACAAAGAAGTAATAAGAAATTGAAAGAGAGTGATAGGGAGAGGGAGAAAGTGTGTGTGTGTGTGTGTGTGTGTGTGTGAGAGAGAAAGAGAGAGAGAGAGAGAGATTTTTCTAGCTTGAACGAATGCTATTTTTTGTGCTGAGAGATTTTGCTGAGTAAGAAGACCGAGGGAATCGTAGGAAAGATTTCTGTCAGCTCCTTTGAATTGATCACTGAAATAGTTTTTGGGTAAGGTGTGGAAAAACGAAAATAACTGAGTGTCTGCACGTATGCAACAACTTACAGAATTTCCTCGGGAGTTCCTAGTCTTAAAAAAAAAAAAAATTCAAAATTTATTTATGTTTAGATTACAGACTACGTTTCGGCAGAATCACTGGTGCCATATACANGGGAGTTCCTAGTCTTAAAAAAAAAAAAAATTCAAAATTTATTTATGTTTAGATTACAGACTACGTTTCGGCAGAATCACTGGTGCCATATACAGGAAATTATCCTACTAGTGCTTTATTGGCAATGTTTGTCGCAACTTCCATATTCCTCTGACAGTTACGTTCTCTCTTCCTCCTTTTCCCTTTTGCAGTGATTTAAAATCTGACAAGCTGGCATTCAAGGATCGCGCAGCGATTCCTAGTCCAATGTCACGTTAGTTCAACACCGACTTCTAGTGTGCGCGATATCTGTGGCCTTTGCGCAAGAGGGCGGCGACTGTAATCTAGCTTATTATGTGGACGCATGCGAGGTTAACAGCGGTAGCGATGGGGATGTAAGAGGGAGAGACTACAAGGATGAGGGTGGGGGGGGGGAGTCAGGAATAACTAGNCTACAAGGATGAAGGTGGGGGGGGGGGGAGTCAGGAATAACTAGGGAAACAAGCCAATTACGTTGTTCATGCGGCCGTGAGCTATGATGAGGGGGAATTTGTAAGGCCACAGTGAGGGGGGAAAAGCCCGAAACCACTGTGGTTGCGTCGCTTTTGCCATTTAACTCCTTCGCTGTGATTTCCACAGCGTTTATCCACGGTGGAATAACAAAGAGTTTGCGCAGCGTTTGCGAAATCGGTACAATCAGCACCCTATTACAGCCAATGCCTAAATAATTTTACCACAGCCAGGAGTAGATTATGTATCATTCCCGTTGTTGCTTTGAAAAATTTAGGCCACAACAAGACGTAGATTGTGTATCATTCGCTTTTGGAGACTTTTTTTTTGCTTTAAATTACTGAGCTACAACTAGACGTATAATTCCCAATGCTAGTTACTTTGTTGTCTTGCTTTGGCTAGACCACAAATAAGCATATATTNTACAACTAGACGTATAATTCCCAATGCTAGTTACTTTGTTGTCTTGCTTTGGCTAGACCACAAATAAGCATATATTTAGTATCACTTTCATTTGTTAATATTTGCTGCTTTGCTTTAAATATGTAGGCCACTACTTGGTGTAGTTTGTCTATCACGCCCACTGTTGAATGCTTTGTTGTTTGGTTAAACCAGCTCACAACTGTGTAATATTCTAAATGGTGAGTACACCGTTTCCCCTAATTCATTCTAATTAGTAGAGAATATTGAAAATGAACCTTGGATAATTACATTAAATTACAGTGACAACAAAACTCAGGATTTTGTGTCATGGTAACATGTTTTAACATAGCCTATTCAGTGCACAGTACCAAATTTCCAGCGAAATTTGTTTCAACAAATAAATCGTATTTAGACGTAAATATGGCTTTTTAGGAGCGCTACCTACCTAGAGCGTTGTATTATTATTATTATTATTTTTTTTTTTAGATTTATGACAACGGCGTAAATTAATTATCTTCGTAATTTAACTGAATTTTTTCTATGTAACCTGTGTGGTTTCACAAAATAGGTCTGCGACAGCAGAACAATCACAAAAAATTGCAAAAAGTTAGAAGACAGCCCCCCGACTAAAGTCAGTAACATCAAAAGGCGTGATATTATTTTAATATTACGCATTTAAACCAAACATTATAAAAATTAATGAAAAATAAAAACAAAGGACGAACAGACGAACATAGTGAATTCTTTTTAGTTTGTCGCTGACAGAAGTCAAAATATCAGATTATATTTCTGTAGCACTGTGATATATATGTTGCTAAGGTTTCAAAAACGTTTTCGGCTGAATACAAGTGAAACCGTTTTAGACGAGTATTAATTATTGACGATTTGGTGAACACGTAGGAATAAAATTTATACAATTGTGAACTTTGCAACAATTAAGCTATGGTTTGTGGGAAAAAAAAAAACCAAAGTGATTGAAGAGATTTGGGTGGCTTGTAACATCGAGGTCTTTAAGGCTGATGAGGGTAGAGCGAGGTGGGTGTAGAGCGGCTACGGAATGAAGGGGCGAAGGTACGGGGGATCCCCGAGAAAACCCACCGACCAGCTGCATCGTCTGGCACGATTCCCACATGAAAGAATCCGAGAGCGACATCACCGGGAATCGAACCCGATTCACCTAGGTGGGAGCTGGGTAGTCTTAACACTACACCACCGCGGTCCCGCAAATAAGAGTATACAAATAATTCAGTAGAAGTAAGTAATTTTTTCTGTAATCAAGTGGAAATAGCCAACAGATATACAGAAGTATCGATAAATTAGGCTGGCTCTAAGGGAAAAAAAAAGTACATACATGGCACAAAAATAATAATATGAAAATGATTGGTCTAGCAGCACACGCAACTAAAAATGTTTTTTTGCTTTGGGTTAAAAAAAGAACTTTCGTAGACAGGTCGAAAGTTGTTCTTATCCGCAGTCTGTAGTTGAACTACTCGAATTTTCCGAAAGTCTACGTTTTTCGTTACAAATAGTCAATATGTTCGACAAAATCGAGTAAAGCAGCGACAAATGTTCTCCATCACATCAGAGATGACGCGCACCTGATACGATTCACGTTGAATAATTTTGTCTGGCGTTGATCAACCGCGAAGATAGTCGCAGACACGTATTTAGTCTATTCACGGTTTCTTCGCGCTTTTTGAATCAAACCTTCGAAAAATCAGCTTATAATGCGTTTGGTTGTTTCCTAAATGGGTCGTGTCTCGTAAGCGTTTTGTACTTCATTTAACATGAAAGTACCTTAGTTCAAGCAGAATATTATTACATCGAGATCGCACGAGTGAAGTGCATTGTCCCTTTGGTGTGATTTTCTATACTAGGTAAAACTTTTTTTTTCGCACGGGGCGGAAGAATATCCCGGAAGTAGCACTTCAGCAGTGCTTTAGAAAATGTGGAAATTACCGTGAATGGACTACAAAAATAAACCTACCACCTGTCTCCTGTAATCTAGCCGCGCGCACCAACGAGAACGGGGAGAGGTCATTCCTTGTCCTGTACTTACACACGATAGTGCCACACGCTAGCTCATCCAAAAAAGAATCTTCCATACAGCGATACAACATGTGAATTGGCCTATGGCCAATCAAATCTGAGGACATTCGACGAAATACTTAGTTTTAATGTATCGAAAAAATGTTTCCAGCAAAATAAACTTACGTTTTGCTAAACGAACAAGTACAAATTTATATACGAGTACATATATACACATCGTGTTTCAAAATTCGTGTTACAACGCTCAAGGGCTGGTAGTTGGAACAACGTTTGCGTATAAACACGGGGTCGGAAACAGTTANCAAATTCGTGTTACAACGCTCAAGGGCTGGTAGTTGGAACAACGTTTGCGTATAAACACGGGGTCGGAAACAGTTAGTTGCGTTGCTGGAGGCCGTGAGTGTATTATGGTAGGCAATCCGCCCTACGCAACGAGATACTCGCTTTGAGGTGTGTAATGTCATTCGATAACTACTGGAAATGACATTGAGGTGAGCATTTGCAGTAATTGGCTTACGCTGTTGGTGGTGTTTCAGTTTTGTGGTGTTTATTGGGATCTGGTGGCTGTTTACAAAATACGTTTCACTTTTCACACGCTTGAAACTAAGTTACAGATACATTTCAACATGGCGGCCACCTTCTCGGGTGCACTATCGACAACGACGGAGCATACTTTCTTCAGTCTCCGCTACTACATATTGAGCAGCCTGAATGTGTGCGGCATGGATTCGCGCGACGAGGGTAGTTTCTGGATCCACGGGAGTCTCGTACACTAGCGACTTCACGTAGCCCCGGAGAAAGAAGTCCATCTTGGTGAGATATGGGGAACGTGGCGGCCAAAGTACAGGCCCACTAGCGATGGAACTTTTNGGAGAAAGAAGTCCATCTTGGTGAGATATGGGGAACGTGGCGGCCAAAGTACAGGCCCACTAGCGATGGAACTTTTCGTTTCTGACCCCGTGTTTATACGCGAAATCTGTTCAATTTAACGTGTACTACGATCCCTACAACATTGTAGCACGNCGTTTCTGACCCCGTGTTTATACGCGAAATCTGTTCAATTTAACGTGTACTACGATCCCTACAACATTGTAGCACGAATTTTGAAACAATCTGTGTAAGTTCATGTATGTACATAATTTTTATTGACTAGATCGATTTTTCTCCTCTATTTACATGATGCAATGCCCATTCAAATATTTAACCCTACAATTGAGAACTTTCTGTGGTAAGTCAAATGCTGCATTGTATACAAAATTTCCCTTGAAAACAGCAAGAAAATATTTAGAGAACTATCAAAGAAAATTTTATTTCCTTTCATTGCACACAAGAAAATTTACACACAGGACTGCGAAATATCAAGTACCCATAAGGTGATCTTCCTTTGTGGACATCAAATTATTATTCCCCCTAAAATTTCTTTTACTGTATATTATTGCTTTAAAGGCTTCATTTAACCCTTTAAACCCCACTTTAATTCACGGTTTTGGGTGTTGCAAATAAGAAATTTTATTAGTGCGTGCTGAACGTCACTTGAAACAGCTGTTTCGTTTCCACAGCTAACGAGGTGGGGCCACGCTGGTGTAGTGGTCAGACTACTCGCCTCCCACCTAGGCGAGCCGGGTTCGATTCCCGGCGGGGTCGCTCCCGGATCTTCTCATGTGGGAATCGTGCCGGACGATGTCGCTAGTCAACGGGTTTTCTTGGGGATTTCCCATTTCCCCCGCCCTTGTATTCCGACGCTGCTCCACACTCACTTCGTTTCACCCTCATCGACTTTCAAGACCCCCAATCATAAGAGCCACCCAAATCTCTCCACTCTACTCCACAGCCAGTGAGCTGTAGGCATTGCGTTTAGCTATAGTAGTATGAACCAATCATGACTTAAACCAGTAGAAAGGTTTACGAATCAGTTACACACAAGCAGGAGTGGATCTAGAGTAATTTCCCCATCGATTTGGGATTTTAGCTTCAATTTAGGGCGTGGAAGGGAGGACATTGTCTCATCATAATTTTAGAAAACATATAAGGTTAGTAAAAATATTAATATTTTAACAGCTCTGATTTAAATTAATTTCAGTTTTAAAACATTCACAGGACAGTTTCGTGTTATTGTGTTTTTTTAGGAGGAGGGGTTCCATGTACCACGTGACACCTCCTCTGGATTCGCCCCTGCACACAGGGTAGATCACTGACCCATTGAGCCTAGAAGTGTACGGTACAAGTCAAAAATTACCTCACGTGTTTTATACACAGTCGTGTAGACCGGGCCTAGTTGGGTTAAATTCTGAGTGTGTTGGTCTTATGGAGCGAGGTCATCAAGAGAGTGGGCGTTGTCAAATAAAGCCATAAATAATTATCAGCTCCGACGACTTCAGCACCCTCGACACCTGACAAGAACGAGGAACTTGTACAGGGGGGGGGGATGACGACTTCTTCAGGTCTTGGGGGTGAAAACGCTCTCACGCCTATCAGCGTCCCGGGGTGATGGATGCAGAGTCGCTTATCACCTCCGTGGCCCGGGCTTATCGCCACCAGCGCACGACTTCCTAATGGAACTTCCCTTCTGCTCGGCGATGGTGAAACAAAAAAAAAAAGAAATAATTCCCCTCCACTTTGTTTTCCACACAGAACCCCTGTTACCGCTGCTGGCGTGTAGATTGTCCATTCATGGTTACTTCCAACTTTTCTGAAGTCCTGCTAAAGTTCTACTTTCAGGATATTCCTCCACCTCGGGCACACAAAACTTAAATAAGTGTGGAAAATTACGCCAAAGTGACAACTCACCACGTTTGTGAACACTCGGCGTAATAATATTTATAATAAGAACTATTACTTACTAGGCATTACCAACACACCTATTTTCTCACTACTTTTATTCATATTAATTTTAAATGAAATATTATAATTTATAGATTACATAAGGATAAAAGTTTAATTTATCCAAAAATAAGGTAAGTATAAAATGCTTGTGATGCATGGAATATTTAGCAAAAAACCAAATACGTCATATATAGGATGATTTTCAAGTGTTTGATTCAAACAGTGTGAAGAAACCGCGAATAGACTATAAAGATTGATTCACATTTTAGCCGATAACGTCAGAGTGGACAGAATATGTGATTGTTCACATGTTAATAGATTTTCTTCGTTAACATTTTTTAAAAGCCGTTCACCGTAAACTGAGCACTTTTGAAAGCGCTGCTCAATGCCTACTTGTATGTACATTGCGTGTTCGTTCACAATATGTAAAATGAACATTGCCATGGGCCTGATCACTTTATTCAAACGTCAGTCAAGAGAAACTGTGAGATTATTATAAATTAAGTAGGGCATATTCTTAAAATTTTCTGGTTTTTACACTTATATGCATTAATAAAACATAAAGTAAAATAAATAATTCCATTATTCACAAATGTTTACTTAACAAATTTAATTAAACGTTAGGAACACACAANTATTCACAAATGTTTACTTAACAAATTTAATTAAACGTTAGGAACACACAAGCGTGTTGCTTGCTTACAGCTGTGAGTACAGGTCCACTGCCTCATGCTACCGGCCCAGATAACTTAATCATATTTCTACATTATTTGTTGGCGTTTTTGTCTTAATTTTCTTTGCATAAGCTTTATCGCTGAATTCCTCTTTGCACGTACTTTCAGATGCCGTTGAAATAAACGTATGCTTTCAGGGGAAAAAGCATTTGTGGTTTAATTTCTTCTGTCCGTACACGTGTTACGAATAGTCACTAAGCAGCCTATTTCTTGCCCCCGTAGGTAATTTAATTTAACGAAACCCGCATTTCGTGATCTGCAACAGTTCCAGAAATTTTGGGGGTGTTCACGTTAGGCGGACCACCCTGTATACTGAAAGGATGCTGTGTTTCGTAACACAGATACCCATAAATAAAATACATTTTGGAAAAAATGAGGCATGCAGTTTATCAAAGTTATATAAATATTTGTTACTAACTGAATAATGTTATATAGCAACCCAGATGTGTGTTAGAGTGTGGTGGGGGAAGGGGGAGCGTCCCTGCCAGCTTATAAGTGGATGGTCGTACACTCCATTGTCCCCCCTCCCCCCGACCAAAGTTGACTGCAATGTAAAATTAGTGCTTGAGCATATCTCAGTAAATGCATATTCTGGGAATACGGCTTTTTTCCATGAAAGGCTAAAAAAAAAAAAATCTACATTTCCCACCTTTAATTTTTATTTTATTAAATATATCCAGAGAAAGATTTATAATAAAAATTGTTTTTTAAAGAAATATTTGTAGGACTTTCATGATCAGTTTACTTAAAAGGAGAAAAGTACAAAATGGCATCCGTAATGTAATCCACCGACTTTCATCGCGTGTAATAANTAATTCCCTTCCACTTTGTTTTCCACACAGAACCCCTGTTACCGCTGCCGGCGTGTAGATTGTCCATTCATGGTTACTTCCAACTTTTCTGAAGTCCTGCTAAAGTTACTACTCCACCTCGGGCACACAAAGCTTAACTAAGTGTGGAAAATTACGCCAAAGGGACAACTCACCACGTTTGTGAACACTCGGCGTAATAATATTTATAGTAAGAACTATTACTTACTAGGCATTACCAACACACCTATTTTCTCACTACTTTTATTCATATTATAATTTATAGATTACATAAGAATAAAAGTTTAATTTATCTCAAAATAAACTTAGTATAAAATGCTTGTGATGCATGGGATATTTAGCAAAAAACCTAATACGTCATATATAGGATGATATTCAAGGGTTTAATTCAAAAAATGTGAAGAAACCGCGAATAGGTTATGAAGATTGATTCACATTTACGCCGATAACGTCAAACAGAGTGGACAGAACATGTGTTTGTTCACATGTTAACAGATTTTCTTCGTTAACATTTTTTAAATGCCGTTCACCGTAAACTGAGCACTTTTGAAAGCGCTGCTCAAGATCTACTTGTATGTACATTGTGTGTTCTTTCACAATATGTAAAATGAGCATTGCCATGGGCCTGATCACTTTATTCAAACGTAAATCAAGCGAAACTGTGGGATTATTAGAAATGTAAGTAGGGCATATTCTTCCAATTTTCTGGTTTTTACACTTATGTGCATTAATAAAACATAAAGTAAAAGAAATAATTCCATTATTCACAAATGTTTACTTAACAAAATTTAACTAAACGTTAGGAACACACAAGCGTGTTGCTTGCTTACAGCTGTGAGTACAGGTCCACTGCATCATGCTACCGGCCCAGATAACTTAATCATATTTGCACATTATTTGTTGGCGTTTTTGTCTTAATTTTCTTTGCATAAGCTATATCGCTGAATTCCTCTTTGCACGTACTTTCAGATGCCGTTGAAATAAACGTATGCTTTCAGGGGAAAAAGCATTTGTGGTTTAATTTCTTCTGTCCGTACACGTGTTACGAATAGTCACTTTGCAGCTTATTACTTGCCCCCGTAGGTAATTTCATTTAACGAAACCCGCATTTCGTGATCTGCAACAGTTCCAGAAATTTTGGGGGTGTTCACGTTAGGCGGACCACCCTGTATACTGAAAGGATGCTGTGTTTCGTAACACAGACACCCATAAATAAAATACATTTTGGAAAAAATGAGGCATGCAGTTTATCAAAGTTATATAAATATTTGTTACTAACTGAATAATGTTATATAGCAACCCAGATGTGTGTTAGAGTGTGGTGGGGGAAGGGGGAGCGTCCCTGCTGGCTTATAAGTGGATGGTCGTACACTCCATTGTCCCCCCCACCCCCGACCAAAGTTGACGGCAATGTAAATTTAGTGCTTGAGCATATCTCAGTAAATGCATATTCTGGGAATACAACTTTTTCCAGGAAAGGTTAAAAAAAAATATCTACATTTCCCACTTTTAACTTTTATTTTATTAAATATATTCAGAAAAAGATTGATAACAAAAATTGTTTTTAAAAAGAAATATTTGTAGGACTTTCATGCTCAGTTTACTTAAAAGGAGAAAAGTACAAAATGGCATCCGTAATGTAATCCACCGACTTTCATCGCGTGTAATAATATCCTGCTGTTACATACCTAATTTTCGATATATTCAGCTTCCCGGGAAGGTATGTAATTATATCATAGAGTTGGGAGAGCCCATCGCAAGTCTTCCTCATAACCAGACTTGACCTTGAGGAGTTTGACATTTTTTTTAATAAGTAACATTCTAAATACAGTTTTCAATATCCTGATTAACCTATCTCGTCCCCCATAGTTTTATGCCTCCTGATTACATATAAATATATATATAACTATTTCGGCAAACAATGTACATTGTATGACAAAATAATTATTTCGTTACCACCACGAATAAGCTATGGCTTGGGCGTTCTGTTCAACGTCCATAGTTAACCCGCTAATGGCAGTGGCAATGTGCAGGGGCGAGTAGGAAATCGCAATAACTAGGCTACCGGCAGTGCAATGAAATTACACTTTCACTACACATTTGGGCTGAAGGCGGGACAGAGTGTCTGTTCGATGTCTTCTCTTCAAACTCTCCGCTACCTTCGGTGCAGCACTGACGCAAATGTGCAAAGGTTCCCGGCGTAATGAGCTCATCCCTCGTGTCAAGTGGCGTGGCATACACCGTCGATTTGATGTGGCCCCAACCCAGAAGTCAGCTGGTGTGATGTCAGGGTGTAGATAATTAGCACCACCGAGACTGCGACCGTGATGTACTGAGGGGTGTTATCAGACACGCAGTCCTGCGCACAGGTTGGTTACAATTCCTCTTACACAAGGTTGCATACCCGCCCCTGCACATTGCCACAGCCGTTAGCAGGTTAACTATGGACGTTAGACTATTGATTCTTAGATGAAATATGCTCCATTTGAACTTATCTATTATACTCTGGTGTTTATTATAGTCTGTTAGTGAACAACCGGTAGTGGCAGTTTGGGAGTAACAACCCTTGTGTTAAAAAAAAAAAATAATTCCTTGACCAAAGAATATTTTATCTCGCACATCCAGACAGCAAGAATACTTTAACAAAGGGCTGCCTTTACTCACAATGCGTTCTTATACACTTCTTTGAACTTCACCGAACAATGGACTGTAATTAATGTTATAGATAGGTTTTTTACTCACCGTGGATGAAAATGCGTGATCTCTGGCGCTTTTCACTTTCAATCGAGCCGGGTAAAACCCTCCCTTATATAAAGGATGCAAGACCTTGAAAGTTGGGGAATAAAGTAAAAACTACGTAAAAATAGACGCGAGAAGAACCGTCACGAACAGCTTCTAAACGGTAGGTTAAAAGGTCAACGTGAGTTGATTATAAGACAAAAAAAATTGTGGCTAACCTTTCAAAAGAAATTGTTTTTCTATAGTTCTGCAGACTNTCCCTTAGTCAAGAAATTGTTTTTCTATAGTTCTGCAGACTATATGGCTGCTGTAATCAGTTTGTCATCTTTTTGAATTCAAATCACTAAAACAGTTAAGGTTTTAAATGTTCGTGTTATAGAGAATGTTGATGAAATTACGTCATATAAATCGGGAGAGAATTCAGTGGCTCAAAGTGGTATTTCATGCTTGATCACTTGGTCGGAAACACTTCATGCGATAGTTCACGTTGATGAAGGAAGACGACGTACGTGAGGTCGAGAAACAGTGGTTTGCTAACTGCTGGCATTCTTTTCGAACTACGACATTAAAAATATCCACTAAATTAGGGAGGTTATTGTATTCTGTTCCTGCAATGCCTTGTACGATGCCACGAAAATTCGTTTTAAGATGTGGCTCAAAAATTATGCATAGTAAAAATGATCCTAATCCTAGTGATGTTTAAGCGCACTATAATGAAGAGATCTGAGAGCTCTGTCTTACGTGTGCAGCTGCTGAGTATTCAAACTGTTTTTCAAGCGTAAGCAGAAGAGAGCAAGGCTGTTACGTTATTATTTTTGAGACTCGCTCGGGTCGGCTTAAAAAAAAAAAAACGCGGGGGGCGCACTAAACCTATCGCTCGTCAACTATAGTCGCGGTACCTTCACACTTTTTGAATCAAACCTTTGAAAAATCACCCCATGTGTTTGGTTGTTTCCTATGCAAGTCGTGTATCACAGGCGTTTTATACTACTGTTAACATACTCGTATCTTACGTTTTGTTAAATTGAATGCTTACTTATATNCACCCCATGTGTTTGGTTGTTTCCTATGCAAGTCGTGTATCACAGGCGTTTTATACTACTGTTAACATACTCGTATCTTACGTTTTGTTAAATTGAATGCTTACTTATATTTTGTGTATATATTATAATATTTCATTTATAATCAATAAGTATAAAACCAGAGAGAAATTAAGCTGCGCTGGCAATGTCTAGTAAGAAATAGTTCTCATGCAAAATATTATTAAAGTGAGCGTTGTCCCTTGGTGTAATTTTCTAGATTTAGTTTTGATCTCTTTACACGAGGCGTAGGAATAGCTTGGAAGTAAAACTTTGGCAAGGTTTCAGAAAAATTGGAAGTAACTGTGAATGGATTGTATCGCTCCACCCGAGGCATCATCGGCGCGCGCTACCCCCTCCCCACTAGATCCCCCCC
>NQII01000363.1:388928-439491 GCA_002778355.1 Clitarchus hookeri | reverse complement strand
TGTATAGGCTGTTCGCGGTAAAGTAAGCAGTTTTAAAATCAACTTCCGAAAAAATACCATCGCTATCCGTTAACTGCATTTATGCTGTGGTGGAGTAGTGTGGTTTGAGCGGCTCTTAACATCGAGGTCTTGAGATCCGACGAGGGTTAAACGAGGTTGGTGTGGAGAAGCGCTGGAATGCAAGGGTGGAGGAAACGTGAGATCCCCGAGAAAACCCGCTGACCAGCGGCATCTCACGAGTGAAAAGCTGGCAGCGAATCGCCGAAAATTGAACCAGGTTCACCTTGGTAGTGCTCTAGCCTCCTCTCCACCGCGGCCCCAATATATCCTGTAATGCAGGGCTGTTAAATTAGCGGTCCGCGGGCTACATGTGGCCCATCATCGTCACATGTGGCCACATTGTGACATCGTCACATTGCCTCATGGGCGGAGTATTTTATAAGCCGTTTTTTAAATATATATATTTTAATACAATTGCCTAATTTAAGGTCAACTTCAACTATAACTTGTGTATAACGTGTAATAAAATGATACATTATTTAATTAATTATATTTTCGCTTAAATAACTACGCATAATTAGAGATGATAGACAATAGCGAATTTTTTTTTACATATGGCGGAAGATTACAAAATGAAGAAAAAAATGTAAAACTCAAACAGGACTTTCAAAAGTGCTTAGTTAACCACGAACAGACTATACACGCANAAAAGTGCTTAGTTAACCACGAACAGACTATACACGCATCCATCTGCCTGTGCACGCATACCCCGCACCTGTTCAGCTCTATCGTAAACACATAACAATCTACAAAGGGACGTTATAAGGAGATTGCCGTTTCATTAAATGCGGAACAAGATATTGCGTCTTGAGGGATCTACTTCATTTTTTACGTATCCTTCCGCCCCGACTTCCCGCCTGGAAATCGTACATACTTGAGGGAAGCGGTCGTTGGATAACGATCAACATAACATGTGTCTTGGCGAGGAGTATGCTAAGCGTTCGTACTGCCATCGGTCGGCCGGATTATTTAATTTTTTTTACGTATTCTCTTTACGGACGCGTGCATCGTCAATAAAACGGTCTGGGCTTGTTGGAAGATTTTTACTTTTTTTTTTATAGAGGGGCCTTCCAGCAAATGGATTGTTCGTCGGCCGGACTTAAGTGCACGTTACGACCGTGAAATCATAAAGACATTTGTGCCTGATTTACTGCATGCATCAGCGTTTTATTGAGGCGAGAAAGTACAGCGGCTTTCTCGAAATGATTTTCTGACAAATGCATTTAACAGTATTTTCGTAGTTATTGCACGTGCACTTTCCGTCCTCAGACAACGACTCCTGTGAAATGTAAATGAGAATGGGCCCAACTGCGAATTGATCTTGAAAGGAAAGTTGCTTTAATTCGACCGTGTTATTTCGTTGTTTTACCAGTTACTGTTCACTGGGGTCTGTTTTATTTTGTCGCGGAGGTTTTCAAAATTACGTGCCGTGACTTCAGTAATCTAACCTATTAAATTTATACTGCAATGAAGTCTGCCTTTTCCGGTGCTTGAAGTCAGAAACTCTGACTGTGAAGCCCACACCTCACAAATTACGCTTTCCAAGTTGTTAGCGCATGTTTTAAAAGTTCTATTTTTTTCTAAGTGGTACGGCTTACACTAACAAAGCAAATAGGTTAGTAATTTCACTGGATAAAAATGACACTGTAGAACGGACCAAGTATTTTTTTTNTACACTAACAAAGCAAATAGGTTAGTAATTTCACTGGATAAAAATGACACTGTAGAACGGACCAAGTATTTTTTTTTAAATGGAGTTTTGGAAGATGTTTTCGTCCAGACAAAATAAATAACTATGTAGGCAGATTGTTTGAGTAATTTCGTAGGACAAGACAAGCAACTACGTAAAACTTCAACTTTACAGGATACTACTGTGCTGTACGAGCGCGAGGGTAGCTATTGCCGGTTACCTGAATGTTTTCGAAATCAACCTCTCTATGAAGACCTTGCTCTTTATTTGCATACATTTTAAAATACACGTTTACTGACGCAACTTTATCAGAAAATACTGCCACGTTGAAAAATAAAAAAATTAATAATTAATTATTTTTTGTAAACTTAATTAAACTAATATTGGCGAGGGTGCTGTCACCACAAAAAGTATTATTTAATATTTGTACAAAATCCTGCCCAAGTTTTAGACATTGCTTACGAATACTATATTCAATATAATACGATATTCATATTAAGTTAATTATTGACCAATCATTAAAATTAAAAAAATTGCATTGCTGGTATTTTTATATTGATCGATGTTCTAACGGTCTATAGGGTATATTTTATAATCGTATTGATATGAAAAATAAAATAATTTAAGAAGATATTGCTATTATTGGACTAATAAATAATATAAGTAAAACCTAGGTTTTATTAATTTTTTTACAGGAAAGCATGACTGAGGTTATCGGTCTGTGTTTGTCTTGCCCCTCTCCCAATTATTACCGTCTTCNTACACTAACAAAGCAAATAGGTTAGTAATTTCACTGGATAAAAATGACACTGTAGAACGGACCAAGTATTTTTTTTAAATGGAGTTTTGGAAGATGTTTTCGTCCAGACAAAATAAATAACTATGTAGGCAGATTGTTTGAGTAATTTCGTAGGACAAGACAAGCAACTACGTAAAACTTCAACTTTATAGGATACTACTGTGCTGTACAAGAGTGAGGGTAGCTATTGCCGGTTACCTGAATGTTTTCGAAATCAACCTCTCTATGAAGACCTTGCTCTTTATTTGCATACATTTTAAAATACACGTTTACTGACGCAACTTTATCAGAAAATACTGCCACGTTGAAAAATAAAAAAATTAATAATTAATTATTTTTTGTAAACTTAATTAAACTAATATTGGCGAGGGTGCTGTCACCACAAAAAGTATTATTTAATATTTGTACAAAATCCTGCCCAAGTTTTAGACATTGCTTACGAATACTATTTTCAATATAATACGATATTCATTTTAAGTTAATTATTGACCAATCATTAAAATTAAAAAAATTGCATTGCTGGTATTTTCATATTGATCGATGTTCTAACGGTCTATAGGGTATATTTTATAATCGTATTGATATGAAAAAAAAATAATTTAAGAAGATATTGCTACCATTGGACTAATAAATAATATAAGTAAAACCTAGGTTTTATTATTTTTTTTACAGGAAAGCATGACTGAGGTTATCGATCTGTGTTTGTCTTGCCCCTCTCCCAATTATTACCGTCTTCNTTTTTTTTACAGGAAAGCATGACTGAGGTTATCGATCTGTGTTTGTCTTGCCCCTCTCCCAATTATTACCGTCTTCATTACTGAAATTAGGACGATGTAGTGTTCCTGGCTATAAAATCGGTATTCAACCAGTGTAAACAGGTTGCGTAAAATAAGCTTCTTAATAGAAGACAGGTTCAAAAATGTTAATAAAAACTTTGCGTGAAAGATTACAAATAAAAAAAAATGGGAAAGAAAGTAGAACAAAAAGAATATGTTATATTTTGAGGTGTGGGTTAAAAACTCAGAAACCATTTTATAAATGGTGTACGAGACAAGAAATCCGTATATTGCGCACATTTGGAGCAGTAAAAACAATTCCACCGTTTGAGGGCACATCCACTATGATAATTATATTCTTGGGAAATTGTCTGTAAAAAATTATAAGCAAAATTGCACGTCTTTAATACTTTAGTATAGTCCGTTCACGATCACTGCCAACTTTTCTGAAGCTCTGCTGGGATTCTACTTCCAGGATATTCATCCGCTCCATGCAGACAAAGCTAAGAAAATTACCCCAGAGGGCCAATGCACCACATTCTTGTGCACTCACTGTAACAATTTTTGCATAAGAACTGTTACTTACTAGATATTAACAAAACAAATATTTTTTTCTCTGTTTTCATTCATATTATTTATAAATGAAATATGGTAATTTATTGATAAAATATACGTAAAAGTTTAATTGAACCAAAAATAAGGTACTTTTATGTTAACATACACTGTAAGAAATCATTCGCAAATTTACTATATGAATGTATATGTAGAGTGAGAAAACGCGAATGGTAAGTTATTCCCCCCATATTCATGCTAGCGTTTTACATTTGCTCAGGAAACAGTCAAATTCGTAGGAAAATTCCCGACTTTGTATAGTAGCGACGCTAAACATTCCACATTTGTAGCCAGATGTGTGGTATTATTATTAACATACGACATTAAGGTTAAAAACTTCCATTCCTTCTAGGAAGTTTACCAGACTTTTTTTTTTTTTAATGTACATACAAATCGCTTATAATGCATGAAATATTTAAGAAGTAACCAAACACGTCTTACATGAGGTATTTTCTTAAAGGTTTATTTAAAAAAAAAGCGTGAAGATACGGCGAATAGAATAGTTTGCATATCGTAAAGTTCCCGGTGACAATATTTGGTTAACCACGTTCATATAGCGGGGAAGCTGAGCTGATTGTCGTTCGAGATGCCATTATTATCTTCCTCCCTGGCCGCCAGTTTTGTTTGGTTTATTGCATACTTAAGATATTTTTGTAGGAAATGTAATTGGACAAGCCAAATTATTCATGGTGTCTGATGAAAACATTGAAACAAAGATTAGACTTTTCTTTCGGGTTGAAGTCTCACATAATTGTTCGCAATCTCCACGTATAAAAAGAAAGAAAACAAACCAAGACACGGTTTACTTATATTAAAAGCGTTCTTTTGCGATGTAATAGTTGTGAAGTAAACGTTCGTCTGAGTATGCACACACAAGCATTCAAAGGAAATAGTTATAAATGGTAGGTTCTGCTTCAGGGAAGGTGGCGGGGGACGAGGGGACGAGCGGCGGCCATCTTGGATGACGTCATTATACTCAACTATGCTTATAAGTGCTCTTGGTACCTATTTGACCCTGCAACCATTTTCCCCGTCGGGTTTGATGCTCATGTAATGAATTTGGCAACTACATCTTACACAGTTAGGAAATTAGGGTCAAATATGCTTATAAATATGCTTAGGATATATACGACCCTGAGATAATTTTCCTTGTCGGGGGTGATGCGCATGTTATGAGTTTGGTGACTGTATCTTAAACAGTTCAGAAATTACATCCAACTATGCTTATAAGTATGCATAGGACATAAATGACTCTACGACCACTTTCCTTGTCGGGGGTGATGCGCGTGTTACGAATTTGGTGACTCTATTTTAAACGGTTAGGAAATTACAGTCAACTATTCTTATAAGTACGCATACGGTATAAATGAGCCTGCGATAATTTTCCTCGTCGGAGGTGATGTCTATGTTACGAATTTGAGGACTGTATCTTAAACAGTTCGGAAATTACAGCCAACTATGCTTATAAGATCGCATTGGGTCATAAATGACCCTGCGATCATTTTCCTCGTCGGGGGTGATGTCTATATTATGAGTTTGGTGACTATATCTTTTACGGTTCGAAAATTACACCCAACTATGTTTATAAGTGTACTTGTAGCAAAAATGACACTGCATTGATTTTCGTTGTCGAGGGTGATGTCTATGTTACGAATTTGGAGACTATATCTTATTCAGTTCGGAAATTATAGTCAACTATGCTTATAAGTATGCTTAGGGTATATTTGAACCTTAGGTCATTTGCCTTGTCGGGGGTGATGTCTATGTTATGAATTTGGTAACTACATCTTATAGGGTTCGGAAATTACAGCCAACTATGCTTATAAGTATGAGCAAACCTAGGTGGAATGATAGAGCATGAGATTTGTCCCTGCCAAGATGTCAGTGAAAGGGTACCGGAAGGAATATGAGAAAACCCAGGGTGGAATGACAGAGCATGTTGGGAGAAGTTGCATGATGGGGCGATAGACTCGAACATTCTTCAGGCAAGATGGATGGTACTGGTATAGAATGATAGAGCATGAATGTTATGGGAAACCCTAAATCCATCAATCTCACATTCCCAAAAAAAAAAAAAATGGAGTCACGTAGCCACATTGTGGGGCCATCGACGGAAATTGTGCAAAAATTTTTTGAAGGGAATTTTGGGAAATTTTAAGGGAAATTTGGGAAAGTTTGACAAAAATTCTGGGGATTTTGGCCGTTTTTGAGGGAAAAGAGGAAAATTCTGAGGGAAAAAAGGAAAAAAATTACGTTATCCAAGATGGCCGAAGCTCGTTCCCTCATCCCCCACCCCGCACCTCTGGCGCAGAACTTACCATTTATAACTAGTAACGGAACTTCTTACAATATAATTCCAAATGATTATCAAGTAGTTCGGTGCCCACAATATTCCGGCGTACTGAAAAATTCAGAACTTTGTTGTATAAAAATTTGACGAATAACACGTTGCAGTAAAACACAGAACAGAACACTTTTTTCAAACACAAGATTATAAATTTACTCATGCGTAAAATTTTAAAATTCTGAAAATAATTTTAAAAAATTGTTGAAACTTATTGGAGAATGTTTTTTTTAAAATGGAATAATGCTATGATCTTACTCTGCCCTCATTATTCAACTATAAATATTCCAATGTTTTAGTTTTCTTGGTCAATCGTCATACATTTTAAACGTTTTGGTCACTTAACAATTAAGCTATCTTCATATTTAACTGAAATATGTTAACTTTTTACTTTCGTGATGGAAATTTGTTCGGATACGGAAGTAATAAAAAAAGACACTTAATACAGTAGTAAATGATTTGTTGTTGGTTGTATTTGCTACCTTACAGCGTCGTCTGTTTTATGAAAAGAGACATTTACATTGTAAACTAATTTTACTTGCGGTAGGCCACCTAGAAGAACACTTCTTCCATTAACGGCCTCATATTTTAATCTTCACAAATCTTACAATTCCCCGAAGGAAGGAAGCCGCGGACTATAATTTACACACTTGCCTTACAAGTGCTCAACTTTGGGAGCAGGTATATTAACAACGAGATAAGTGGCGTACATCCCCAAGTGAAAACTCTAATTATTCACCATATCCGGTGAACGACGAATATTAATCATTTTCGTGCTATCCTCATACACCCCCTTGCACCAAAAAGAGAAAGGAGAACGAAAAAAAAAAAGTTTCAGAAACTGAAGTGCTGTACGTACATCTCATTAAGGTGAAATTTCACTCCTTAACTCTCTGAACTGACTGTGTAATGAATCATCATTATGCGCTCCAGATGTGAGGCGAACCTGTCTGATTACAAATGCATAGACAGCTGTGTGGATCTCGTGACTATCACATTCACTTACTGCCTGCTTTGTTATTACCAACTCTTAACACACACTTAACACTCTTATGGGCGCTAATGTACGGAGAACACCAAGAATCACTCACGAAAGACTTTCTCCGAGGAGGTGTGTAGCAATACTGCCCTCCGTATTAGCTGAAATCACATACATTATTTTAGACGAAAACATAGGAGGGTCCGCATCGGGTTTTCCAGGGAAGTAATTTTCAGTTTTTACCATAGCGGAATCTCTGCAGCCATGAAATTTGGACTAACTGTTTGTGATAAATCAGGAACTGTAGTTTCACACGCACGAGAAACTAACGGAACAGAACTTTTTATTTTTGCTTTATGTTTTGGGATACGAATGCCTCGGAAAGTCCATTGCATAACCATGAAAATTCCAAACGTATATACGCCTCTGTTAAACATCCAAAATTAGAGCCCTGAAAATTCGCCTTACTTTCTTGCATGCACGTGACTAATCAAACTTTTAAATTTGCTTTTATGACTTCGCTGGTCTGAGCTTTGCATAGTGCTACTTGGAATTCACTTACAAATACAACAGGAAAGGAAAAGGAAAATTATATTTTAAAATATAGAAAAAGCTATAAAGGTATTTAACTGGTTAGTAAAGACTGAATTCATATAGCCTAAATTGAAATTGAANTAAAGACTGAATTCATATAGCCTAAATTGAAATTGAAAATATTTTGTATGAGCACGCGTGACTTTTTTTTTTGTAACTTACGTGTAGTAATTTTTGTCTTCGTAGAATACAGCAACATCGATGTGCCCAAATAAAATTTTTTAATAATAAATTAAATTATGTTTATTGCTCTTAAAGGCAAAAGGACAAGTTTACAAGAATCCATCGTTTTTACTGGTCCAGTTTACAGGTTGATAGGGAAGTACTTCTACAAATTCTAGAAGCTGTAGCNAAAATATTTTGTATGAGCACGCGTGACTTTTTTTTTTGTAACTTACGTGTAGTAATTTTTGTCTTCGTAGAATACAGTAACATCGATGTGCCCAAATAAAATTTTTTAATAATAAATTAAATTATGTTTATTGCTCTTAAAGGCAAAAGGACAAGTTTACAAGAATCCATCGTTTTTACTGGTCCAGTTTACAGGTTGATAGGGAAGTACTTCTACAAATTCTAGAAGCTGTAGACACTGTAGAGTATGAATTTGTCAATCCAATATAATTTGTTTTGAAAATAACGAAACAAATTGGGGTTATGCAATGTCGGGGACACCGGCCGTAGGTTTTACTGGGGTGAGTGAATGAGTGTGAGTGACGAGATTTGGGCGGCTTTTAACATCGAGGTCTTGAGAGCCGACGATTGTGAGGCGATGTGAGAATGGAGCAGCGCCGGAATGAGAGGGTGGGGCAAACGGGTGATCCCCGAGAAAACCCGCTGACCAACGGCATCGTCCGTTACGATTCCCGCATACGAAAATCCTGGGAGCGACCCCGCCGGGAATCAAGCCCTACTCACATAGGTGAGAGGTGAGTGGTCTGACCACTACACCACCGCTGCCGTGGTTTCACTGGAATGCATCTACGTTAGCTGCTAATATTTTATTTGGGATATCGAAATGAAACGTACACGAAATGGATACTTCGTTTTTTTGCGGCTTAAATCGACAGATCTAAAAGTGATATATCGTTTGTCACAAAAATCAGCGCTCTAGCACATCGGAGTTGCGAGATATATAATCACCCTGAAATTTTCGTTGCGGCCCAAAATTGCCTCCAGTCGTCGTGGGCCCCTCACTCGTACCTGATACATGCGCGGTGGAAACTCGAAGTCATGTTCTTATAGTAGTTTTAGCGCCTGTGCCCGATCGAACTAAACCCCATTTATTTCAATTGTGTTATTCATCACGAAGTTACAGTGTCGGAATGGATCACCCTGCAGACGTTACGTCGCCGTTTCAGTCCTGGCACCCCATGTGCCGCTCTCATTTTAATATTTTCAAACTCCCTTGAATTTACTGTTATAGGTGTTGCAAACCAAAAATTTTATGTCACGTGCTGTACTTAGGTTGACACAACACTTGTTTCGTAGTCACAGTCAATGTGATGTAGGCTATAAGTACGACTACAGTAATGTGAACCAATTACGACCTTGAACAGTAAGACGGTTTGCGAATCATTTACCCACATGTAAGATCATTGGTAGGGGCAGTGATATTTCGCGAAAAGATTTCGGGTCAAGATAAAGTCCACAAATCCTGTAGGGTCATCCATCTTCTTTGATTAGCCAAAAAATGTTCTGGCCTGTGTTAACTGTTTGTGCACGAATCACGAAGGTTCAGTGTCGGAGTTACTTAGTCCTGAGTGGCTTGGTCAAAGACGGACACGGCACCATCAGCCAATGGAGGTATAACAACAGCAGAGGTGTTTATATAGTATTGAAGTCTACTGTGTGCTCAGATTTTTACGCGAAAAGTCACTGGTCCTAATCATTGGTCATTGATAGCTTCACCTGTTTTTCGCGAAATTATTTCAGGACAAGTTGTGTTCCAAAATACTTTAGTTCAAAACCACTTTAGTGATTGCGTCATTCGAATTTATACGCGCGTGAACTGTCTGTCCACGAATCACGGGCGGTCAGTAACGGAGAATCTTAATTCTCATTGGCTCACTCATGTAACATATACCCTTCATACAAAGACGAGCGGCTAATAGCGAAATAAATACTGCAATTGTGTACATAGTATATTGAAGTCTAGCGTCCGCGTAAATTTTATTGCGAAAACAGGTGGCCGTAGTCATTGAACTTCGCAGTGTGCAGTACAGACCAAACATTACCTACTCGTGCTTAATGCACACACCTGTGTGCACTGGGTATGAATGAGTTAAAGACGTTGTCACGTCAGTAATTGATGACGCTGCATAACGATTGATCTGAAGTAAAGCAAACACCGAAAAAAAAGTTTGTTCAGAAGCCAACAGTGTATTATCCACCCACCGCCCTTCATTTCTTTCATTTCTTCCTTTGCAACGCACCTGCCAGAAGACAAAAGGATCCGCCGAAGCGGTTCTTGTCGTTGTCGACGACATTCACGGAAGTGGAACGCTTATGCCAAAGAGAGGGAGAGGAGAGTGTTTAATTAAACCATTCGGCGCGACATGTCGAAAAGGATGCGGCTTGGTTCCGCTCGAAGGACTACAGCAATTTTTGTGCCTGGTGGTAAGTGCTGCAGTGAGGGATGGAAAATAGGGGGGGGGGGAANNNGGCTCGCAGTCGAGGGGTCAGTTTCCGCGAGGGTCATCGGCGACCGTCTGCCTTCCGTCCGGGTGGGCCGTGCGCTCGTAGTCCGTCGATGACTTCACTCCGTTACAGAGTAGATAAGTACGCAGAGACGAAATGACATAGCTGTTCCTTCGGTGTGAGAGTGCCCATTATTTAATTGGCTGCGTGAGGCTCTGAGAACGGGCCTTGCATCTGATTGGCTACCACGTGCTGGGAAAGGTTCCCTATTGGCTGTGATCCCGGCTGGTGAGCAGGTCACCAGGTGCTGAATGGCGAGTGGCGTTCCAACTCATTGTTGGCGAATTACACAACTTCACTGGCGTGTGTGGATGGAGTTCGTGGCATAAGCGGTTGTTTCGCCTCTGTATTACTTACGTACTCTGCAACCTCGTCGAGTGTTCGCGATAGTTTAAGCGACCGTGGGAAACTCCGCATCCGCATCCGTCCACGCGCGCTCGCGCCATCGAACAGGTAAGCATAAGGAAGAGTGTGTTGCGGTTCCTTTGATGTGCGCGTACCTATACACTGATTGGCGGTGCGGGGCTTAGGAACGGGTCTTGTATCTTGGCTGGACCGTGTGATGCAAGGGATCCCCTATTGGTAGAGGTACGTGAATTTCACAAATTCTTCTGGTGGTAGGGCAAACATCAAGCACTTTTACCCAGATGCCCCTTTAATGATTGCACTACAGTGGTTCTGACAAGCCCTCGATGACACTTTAGCCGGTAAGAGACAGGAAGAAATTAATCATTTCGGTCACGCATTATTTTGACAGCCGAAGTGTTGTAATCTTGTAATATTTCTATGTGCCCTGTACTTGTGTCTAGCTTACTTCCTGCAAACAATGAGCAGCATGTTGCCTGCTCAAAGAAGTTACCATCAGTAACTCATAAGCGAGGGACGTGGTAACTTTAAGAAATCCGATCACCGGTTGGGAAGACTCTCAAGACGTTGGGTACTGATTCCTCGCTGTTTACAGTACTGGCCATAAATAGTCTTAACGTGAAACATGCCCTCGATCGTGTACACGGTGGCTGAACGGGTTAACACTTTCGAAACTGAGCCAAATTTTGTACGGAAATCATTCCGAACAGACTTCGTACGAATCATGTATGTGCGCCTGTGAAGACACGAACACTTCATTGACGGTTACACTTTGAATGCCAGTTTCCTCGCCCCCTCAGAACTCGCTAGCTGTACCGACGAATGCCTGTTATTGGTCCGCTGTGTTGGGGGGTGTCGCGAGCTTCATGTGCATCTCTAACACTAATCGTGCTTTGTAGCCAGTGTATAAGTTAGTCGTGTTCAGGGACGTATTATATAGTGGAGTGGTTTTATCCAGCCAAAAGATATCTTTTGAAGGACAGATATTTTGTCGCCCTTGTTTACCATAGCGAAGAACTAAATTGAAAAGCTAGTTGCATTACTTTTAGAAACCCGGGATTGTTAAGGTTTCCACCTGCCTGGCGCTTGAACTGCGCTGCAGAGTGTTTGAAATCCTTGTTTTCTGACGAAATTATTAAACGTGCCCTCAGGTTGGTTTAACTACGAAAATACATTACACTCCAGATGAGGGCGGAATGGTATTCAAAGTTACCACGCAAGCTGTAAATATTATTTTGGAGCCTTCCAATATAGTTAAAAGCAGCTTTTTTTAGACTGCCGTATATGAAAACATACTATCTGGAAACGAGCCAGACTACGGTAGTAGCATGTATTGAACTCTGATACAGACTTTCATCAATAAAATTATAGGGTCACCACTGAAAGTCCCATAGGTACACACAGCACTACGAGAACACTGCACGCCAGTTCAGAGCCATGCGCTTAGCGTCGATGGCGCTCTTGTAGCGCGTGCCAGTGTAACCCTTACAAATCCCACGCTTCTCGGCCGAAAAAGGAGAGAAAAGATGCAGGCAGACGGGACCCTTAATAAATCGTTGCCCGTACGGTACACGGCCATTGTGTTGAAAGTGCTAAGTGACCATATCACGTCCAACCAAGGTGAATAAAAGGAAGAGTCTCGCGCCATCGCAGAAGTCAGTGCTTAAACAATTGTGGTTCGAGTGTGCGAAGGTCTCAGAAGACTGGTCTTCTGCCAATCGGATTCGCAAAATTCCCGTCTCTCTATATATTGGCTGGGANGCAAAATTCGCGTCTCTCTATATATTGGCTGGGCTTTCAAATGGAAAGTTAAATTACCTATTTCTGGTTGGCCAACAGCGTTCTGGCATGTTGCTGGCCGGCGACGGCATTTCGCTGGCGTGTGCAGCCTGAGCTCGCGTTACAAGCGGCGCTTTCACTCCTGTATTCTTAGGTATTCTGTGCTTATGCTCCACAAGTTCTGCTCGCGCATCTTGAAGGCCTCTTGGCTTGCCTGAACCTTCTCTTTAACACGGCACGTAGCGCATTTCTCCTTCGAGTGCCACTACTGTGCTGACGCGCACGAAAGTTAACACAATAACTGAATGAGAAAGTGATCTCTCACTCATATTCTAGATGTGAGGCGATAGACCATGAAAATTGCACATTGTCATTATTACGTGGATTACTATGTCGATTATATAATTATAATATTGATTGGTTCTAAGAAAATGATAGGTATTATTAGTGTTAATGTAATTAATATTATTTTAATAGGCGGGGAAAATATATTATGTTTAAATATAACTGTTAAACCTCAAATAATAATAATAATTAAGAAAACAGCTACAAGTACCAAAACGGCTTGTGCTGCTCTGCATTGTAAAAAATTGTGACACCAAAAACGAAATAGAAAACATTAAAATAAAAACGCTACAATTTCACAAGAACTTTATTACGCAAAAAACTCATTTTCAACACAAATCAGATAATAGAATAAAAACTATTGCTATAAAAAATAAATTTACAAGAAAACAAACATTTTTATCTCCGGTGGTAGGAGCGGAACAGTGTCTTGATATCACTCCATTGTAACTATAGTTTATTAATATACTGCTCTTTGAGGAGTCTAATTGGTAGATACGGCTTTTATATTAAGCTAACCTAAACTTACCGTACTTTTGGAAACGGAACATTCATATGAAACTCACGCGGTGTTCAAACTTGGAACTTCATGGTTCAAGTGCCGTTGTGATTTTAGCTGTAAAAGTTACCAGTTACTAACATCAGTGTTAGATTAGTCTACAAATAAGAAAAATATATTCTCACTCGCAATGCCTATAGGAATAATTATGCAAACTGTCCAAGATTAATTAAGATTTTGAAAATTAGTCATTGAAAAAAATTCTTGCCTTTAATTTTATAGGGCCTACATAGTACCAGGGAAATATCGCGAACTAATTTCAGAAGAAGCTATAATTTAGGCACATTTATATTTCTGTTAGGTTTGCAATCGGATCGCATAGTCCATTAGGTACGCCCTGGAGAATTACAAGACAGTAACAAACGTTCAAGTAAACAAGGATCGAATCACTTGCGACGTGGTATGTAGTAAACCTGGATATTCGACTGGAGCAACAGTACAATTAACAAGTCTTCAGGATATAATTTGTTGTTACTGAATTCGGTTAATTTAATTTTACTTTCTGTTCGTTTTTGCACATACTATAGACGTAAAATTAGCATGTTACTTACATATTTAGGTTGCTATCAATTTAACAGTTTAGCTTAATAAATGCACGAATGAAGGAATATAGTCAGTGGCAACGTTAATTTTCACATGGCCCTGTAAAATTTCAGTCGGCTGGGTATTAAGACATTGAGGCTAACAGATAATGAGAATTTAATTCAATAATTGCCACTTTGATCACTGCTGACAGTGATTTATGGGAGTGTTTTTGGCGTTGTTAATGGCTGGTGCATGCACTGGGTGTCTCTTACGTTCAGCGTTAAAAAAATTCATTAGTACGAGTGACAGGCGAGAAATTTCCTACCGGGCTTCGCGCCTGGATATAACTTCACGGAAAAATATTAATGATTTGTATACTGTTATGTATTAAAAAAACGTTCAAACAATTTACAGATTGGTTAATGGTTTTTATATCTTAATTTTCGATCAAGAAGTAGTGCTGAACTGAATTTTACTTTGTACGGCTGAAGGAGATGCGGCCTTCTAATACACTGAGAAAAGAAAGGTATTGTCTCATGTAATCAAGTCCCAACACAATCTAGAAGAATTTATCACCACAAACGATTGTTTTACATATAACCATGAATTAGAATTCTATGAGATCCTGATCTAGTATGAACACCCTCCGTAGTACTGTTGCATCTTAATAAAACAAATTGTAATTCTGAAGGGCCTACAATTTTGAGTTACCCTATTTCTACAATAAAACGTTTTGACACTGAATAAAAACAGAAACTTATTACTAATTCATTTCCGTATTCCTGGAGTGTTCAAAATGAATATCTGTTGTAAACAAGTATCTTCCTATAGTGATTTTAAAGAAAACATAATGTAAACAACTCAAGCAATACTTTTTTTAACAATAAAATGTTTTACATAATAAAATACAACTGTTCATTCACGTTTTTAATATGCTATACCAATTCCAGGTTTATACAAATATTTGGATTTTTTAAACGCATCGCTTTTCTAAAACAGTAAACTAATTTTTCCAATTTGTATACTGTTACACTTTATAACTACCGTTACAAAAATGAAAGAGGTAATACAGTCGTTAACTCGCACTGTGAACCTAAAATCTCGGCAGTCTTTCTCTTTAAAGACAGTTAATGAATTTTTTATGATCTGCCTGTCGGTATATTAGAGGTGCTCTGAGCTCCCTCTGGGCGAGTGAATGAAGAGATTTGGGCGGCTCCTAACAGCAAGGTCTTGAGAGCTGGGGAGGGTGATTTAGGTTAGTATGGAGCAGCGCCAGAATGAAAGGGAGGGGGAACGGGAGATATCCGAGAAAACCCGCCGACCAGCGGCATCGTCCGGCACGATTCCCACATTCGAAAATCCGGGAGTGACCCGGACGGGAACTGAACACGGTTCGCATTGGCGGGAGGCGAGCACCGCAGCTCCCGAAACTCGAGTAGAACGTCCATTACCGGGTTGTAGAGTCTGCTGTGTTGCCAAATTAATTCACGATATTTCCGGGACTCTAATTAAGTTTAATATACAATACTTAGTTAATTTTTAGTTCCGCACGCTCATAAAAAAAATTAAAAATTAAATTTAAACCACATAAAAATATTGCATAAATTTTCTTGTAGTAGTGCTCAATAAAAAGGTTTTGGCAATTTGCTACCAAGCTTCTGCTCGTAAAGGTGCGGGATAGTTCCGTGAGAGGACTGCGAGGTCCAGCTTGCAAGTCACAGAAGCCGCAATACATCCCTGTCTCTATTTGGTTGGCCGCAGGACACTGCGGTCGAGTAGAACCATTGCATTGTCACCGACTACGTCGCGGCAGGAAGTGCCTTTGGGGAGCTCGTCTTTGTGGCGGCAGCCCTTCACAAAAGCCGCGCACGCGCACACGCGGCTGCGCACGCGACGGACCATTTCCTTTGGCGATGGCGGACTCCACTAGTTCCGAGCATTCAGGATTCAGGGAAGGTCGCTGTTGAAAAGTTGGAAGCTTGGCTGGCTGCGGTGCTGCAAAACCTTTCGTACTCAACAAGGAAATAAATATATTAACTCGCCTTGCTTAAAATTTAAATGCTCGTTTTGAAATTATGCCGCAGTGGTTATGAAGCGGTCCATGACCACTATATGTAAGTATAGTCTATTCACGGTCTCTTCAAACTTTTTCAATATAACCTTCGAAAAATCNGGTCCATGACCACTATATGTAAGTATAGTCTATTCACGGTCTCTTCAAACTTTTTCAATATAACCTTCGAAAAATCGCCCTATGTTCGGCGTGTTTGGTTGTTTTCTAAATATGCCACGTATTACAAGCGTTTTATACTTGTGTGACCATAACAGTAACTTATTTTTTATTAAATTTACCCGTAACTTTTATTTTACCTATAAATTGTAACTCTTCATTTATAGTTAATACAAATAAAACTATAGAGGATTTGCGTCTGTTGATAACGCCTAGTAATATAGTTCTAATACAAATTATTATTAGATTGAGTGCGCACGAATGCGGCGCGTTGTCCCCATGGTGAAATTTTCTAGACATGGTTAAGATTTGTTTGCATGAGGCGGAGTAATACCATGCAATTAGAACTTTAGCAGGGCCTCATAAAAGTTGGAAGTAATCGTGAATGGACTATACGTAAATTTAGTGATTCATTCTGCAGCAGCCTTGACTCCTCAGTCCCTTACATACGTGGGCCACCACTGGTTATTCACAGGCTGCTGCCATTGTGGCAGCGTTCGTTTTTTATTCAGCTTGGATAGACGTGGGCGTCACTGTACCTTCCGGTTTATTACTGGCTGAAGAGTCTCCCAGGGAGAGTCTAAACTAATGTGGGCCTGCAATAAAATGAACACTTGAGTACACGAGCTTGAAATCTAACCTGCCATAGCAAAAAATGGCGAAATCCACAAACTTCTTAATGACAACAAAGATGAGTGTTTTTTGTTTGTATTTATTTGTATCTGCAAATATATCGTGCTAACTAAAAATAATTATCTGTTTTATTTCCTCGAAAAAAATTACACGAGGAACATTCACATTTCTATAAGTTCAGACATGGTGGTAAATCGCGACTTTGTTATAAATTATATACAACTTGAAACCATTTTTGATGCATGCATTTTTTCTGCCATAATCACTTATTTATACTTACGGTTACTATACTATATTCATTATGGTTAGGAACTAGAAAATATAGGGAATTCATTTCAGGACAAACTAGCCTTGTAACATATGTGCATTTATTTTATGTTTGCAATTGGATCGCAGTTTATTAGACACGCCCGTATGAACTCTGAAGCAATAACAGACCTGCAACGATACAAGCATCGAATCCATTGCCACCTGGTGTGAGGTGAAATTGGCTACACACTTGGGCAGCAGACAACGAACAGAAAACTGAGGCTCGAATCTAGCTTAAAGGTGATTCAAAACGCGAAATTTTTCTGTTCATAATTATGGCGCTTTAAAATGCGGGAAATTGTTGATGTTACTTTACGAAGCAGCTGTTTATACATTTTGTTTCAAATAAGGCCCGCATATATGCATTTCGCGACAGTCAAACGCCAAATTTTCCAGTATTGTTTATATCCAGGCATGCCTTATTACTAAAGATGATGGTATATCGCGGGGAAAGTCGACTACTTTCTAGGATTCAAAGTGCTGTACACATTTACGACAGTTTTCTTTCCTTATTGNGGCGCTTTAAAATGCGGGAAATTGTTGATGTTACTTTACGAAGCAGCTGTTTATACATTTTGTTTCAAATAAGGCCTGCATATATGCATTTCGCGACAGTCAAACGCCAAATTTTCCAGTATTGTTTATATCCAGGCATGCCTTATTACTGAAGATGATGGTTTATCGCGGGGAAAGTCGACTACTTTCTAGGATTCAAAGTGCTGTACACATTTACGACAGTTTTCTTTCCTTATTGNTTATCGCGGGGAAAGTCGACTACTTTCTAGGATTCAAAGTGCTGTACACATTTACGACAGTTTTCTTTCCTTATTGGCTGTCACGCATGTATTAAGCTACTACCCCATTTCACTGGGCCAATGATAATTCTGATACTATAAGGCAGAGCGTTCGTGATTGGTCTGCAAAAAAATTAGCTGAGTCAAAACTTTGTTCATCCAATCATGAAAGAGTAAACTAGTTAGAGTGTTATAGAACATATGTTGGCTCAAAACATTCTCGCGATTTTCCATCATCTCTACTTATTACCTGTGGAACGATAAAATTAGTTTTGACGCAAATAGCAGACGATAGTAGAGAGCATAACGCATTTATAGTGGACCCGGTGCACAAAATTATTTACATAACAAAAAAATAGGCTGAGAGTTTAGTGTTCTTCCTTGTTGGTGTGCTAACGAGACGTTTGCTGTGTTGGCTTAAATACAGCACATATAAAAATAATTTCTTATTTGCAACATCTGAAACCATAGATTAATGTGGGCCTGAAAGGTTTAATTTAAATACAAAACCTAATCCCTTATCTGTGAATAATACAGCTTTAAGGTCTCGTTCTAGATTTTTCGAATGAAATATAATTTATGTAAACAGCGAGATAACTTCTAGTGCAAAGCATTTGTTTTAGTAGTTCTAGTGCCAAAGTAGTTGTTCATGCGATATAAATTTTTAGCTTACTTTCCGAAGGAAAGAAAGGCTTATGAGTAGGGACAGTGATATTTCGCGAAAAGGTTGCGAGACAAGATAGAGTCCAAAGCACTGTTGGGTTGTCCAGCTTCTTTTATTGGCTAAAAAATGTTCTGGCCCCTGTTAACCCTTTGCGCAAGAATCACGAAGGTTCAGTGTCGGAGTTACTTATTCCTGAGTGGCTTGGTCATAGACGGACACGGCACCAGCAGCCAATGGAGGTGTAACAACAGCTGAGGTGTGTATATAGTATTGATGTCTACTGTGTGCTCCAATTTTTTACGCGAAAAGTCTCTGGCTCTACTTATGAGATCTCTTTCTTGCCTGTGTGTTTGTGTGTGTATATGTATGTGTGTGTGTGTGAGCGTGTCTTTGCGTGTGTGTGTCCGGCTACCACTTCAATTTTTGAACGTGTAAACCGAATTTCCCCAAACTCGGTACACATATAGAACTAAGTAAGGAAACCTGACTTTTACAGTTTTAGACCACGCTGAACACTTACTTTCAAAATTGCTGCCATTAAAAAATTTAGGGCAATTTTTCATATTTCGGAAACCATTCAACCGATTTTAACAACATTTTATATGCTGACAGCGCAAGTTGTAAGCATTAAATTTGGAAGTAAATATTGTTGTTGATCAGCCATATTGGACGATAGCGCCACATAAAACATATAGCTTTCACATTATATCTCGAAAACTATCAACCAATTTTTGCCAAATTTAGCTCGTACGAAATACTATGATAGGCAAGGTAAATACAAGTAATTAAACCTTATTATGCACATATTTTTAAAATGACGACCATACAAATATTTTAAGTTTATTTGTCATAACTACCATATCATTTAACCAATTTATACAAANTTTTAAAATGACGACCATACAAATATTTTAAGTTTATTTGTCATAACTACCATATCATTTAACCAATTTATACAAAAGATTTTACGCTGACAGTATCTTTTACAAGTATCAAATAAGCCAAATTACAAAACTTTTGCCGAAATGAGTTAGCCGGACAGGGAATCTAACCACTGCGCCACCTCGCTCGGTTTCCAGTGCAAAATATTTACAGTTCTTGACACTCCTAGTGGAAAGATAGTTGCTCAATGAGAGGACTGGAAAACTGTTTACTACGCGGTTTGTCATACGCACGCANTACTCCTAGTGGAAAGATAGTTGCTCAATGAGAGGACTGGAAAACTGTTTACTACGCGGTTTGTCATACGCACGCACCTGCAAAATTTACGTGGTCATCTGGCAGCGCACTAAACTGAAAGTGGAGAGGAGAAATTCAGGCTGCTCTTAACATCGAGGTATTGAGAACCGACGAGGGTGATGAGAGATGAGAACGCAGCGCCGCCTCGGAATACAAGGGCGGAGGGAAACGGGAGATCCGCGAGAAAACCCGCCGACCAGCATCGTCCGGCACGATTCCCACATGCGGAAATCCGGGACCGACCCCGCCGATAATCGAGCCCGGTTCGCCTAGGTGGGAGGCGAGTAGTCTAACCACTTCACAACCGCGGCCCCGCCTAAACTGCAGGCTGCTGTACGATCGCTTGCACTTGACTTCTGCCATTGGGCCGACAATTTGTCTGTCACACCCAGAGAACTCTGTAGCTAATAATAAAAAAATTGTGGCAAAATTAAAAGGAAGGGACAGCGCAAAGAAACTTTACCACTACAGCCAAAAGCTTAGGTATTAAATTAGATACGAACCTAATCAGGGTCAAACAAATATCAGGGATGGTCCAAGCAGAATATTATCGTCTAAAGTACCTACATAAATTTAAGCACATTCCTCCAACGAGCTTAAAATTAAGGTCTGTGACATCTTGGTTTTATCCCCTTTCAATTACTGCTCAGGTTTGTTTGTATGAATAGATAAATATCACGGATAAAGTATACAGAAGGTTCAGAACGCACGTATGTATTCGATATGCATACGATGTTACGAATAGGGAGGACAAAACCGTGTATTTGCAACACTCTGGCTGGCGGGATGTGGAAAATAGAAGACGGCACCAATTCGCCAGACAGGTCACAAAAATCGCAAAACAAAAACAACTAATATACTTATTTAACAAATTAACACAGTTTACAACCAACCAAGAACACTTTACGCGTCACAAAAAAAACAGCCTAATAGACCCTTCACACGGTACTGCTATTTTCAGGAAATCATTCTATCATCTTGCAAGCAAACTGTGGAATGATTCACCGCTAGAAATTAATTCGCAAGAAAACAAACACATGTCCACTGTAAGTACATGGTGTTTGCTCATTGTATCTGTGATGACAATATCCGGAAATACTCAATGTGAAATTGTCCACAAAACGATATAATGTTTGTATTTTTAACAGTCAAGAATGTCTATAATATTTTCTCAGATGCGATTATTCCTTTATTTCCTTATGATTATGTAATTGACGGATGTGCACAACAGTTAAGTTTTAGTAGTATAATAATAATTTAGTTTCANAACAGTTAAGTTTTAGTAGTATAATAATAATTTAGTTTCAGTTAGTAGTAATATATATGAATTTAAATTTTAAATAATGCTTCTACTTTCTATGCTGAAGTCTTAACTGAACTGACGTGAATTTTAATTTTAAATAATGCTTCTACCTTCTATGCTGAAGTCTTAACTGAACTGATGTATACATTTCACGTATTGTTGCAAACCGGCCTATAGCTGAACTATNCTTCTATGCTGAAGTCTTAACTGAACTGATGTATACATTTCACGTATTGTTGCAAACCGGCCTATAGCTGAACTATGCGTGTGTAAACAAATAAATAAAATAAACAGTGCTTTGTGTCTTATGGCGTTGATACACGGAAAAGTCTCAGTCTAAAAGGCCAGCAGCCAGTGCTAAAGCGCGTATAGTTTAATGAAGTCTAACATGTTGCTAAATAATAAGGCAAATTTTACAAATCTCAGATCATCCGTAGTTTTCCCCATATTCGGGAGGTCGGGATGGTGTAGCGGCTAGGGCACTCGCCTCCCACCGCGGTTCTATTCTCGGCGGAGTCGCTCCAGGATTTTCGCACGCGGGAATAGTGCCGGACGAAGTCGCTTGTTGGTGGGATTTCTCGGGGATCTCCCGTTTCCCTCCGGCCATGCATTCGTCGTTTCTCCGCTTTCAAGAGCCGCCCGAACCTCTCCACTCTTCCGTCATATTCCGTCCAGGGCGGACGCAAGGCGAGGCACAAGATGGAGGTCGATTGGGTGACGGGCGGGGGTGTAATTACCCCCCTGTCTGCTCCCTCCTGGACGGCGAAGCGCCCAGGCGCAGCGACGGCTGCGTTCATTGGCCGTTCGGAGGGAGTCGCGCATGACCGCTCATCCACGTTGCGTGCCCAGCCAACCCCACCTCACCCTTCTGTCTCCGGCCACCAGACGAACCCTGGCCCCTCCCCTCCTCCATACACTAAACACGATGCGGAATGGACTGATTTACGTCTTCTACGCATGTCCGAAAAAAAACACTGACTCGCGATTTTCCAGCGGTACTGTTGACAGACCGAGAGGTGACATTCCATGTTAACGTTGTCCTACACTGCATCTATGAAGAAAAAATCGGGATGTGGGTCTATCGGGAACAAGGCCGTGGGTTTTACTTGAATGCATATACATTATTGGGTAATATTTTCTTTCGGATATTTGCATTGAATTGATACTTGGTTTTTATGCCTAGCATCGATTCATCTAGACGAGCTCTTTCGTTTGGTACCAAAGTCAGCCAGCTGGCACATCCGAGTTACGAGATATACTGGCCGGAAATTTTCGCTGGTCGCCGCGGGCCCCCCACCTACATCTCGCGCATGCGTGGCGCCAGCACAACGTCATTCTCGCTTAGTAGTAGTATAACTCGATCGAACGAGACCACATTTATTTAAGTCATGTTATTAATCACGAAGTTAATATAGTACATTCACGGTTACCTCCAACTTTTCTGAAACCCTGATAAAGTTCTATTTTCAGGCTATCCCTCCGCCTCATGCCAAACAAAGCTCAACCAAGTATAGAAAATTACACCAAAAGGATAACACACCGTATTCGTGCGTAGTCAGCTGCATAATATTTTGCATAAGAACTATTTCTTACTAGGCGTTACCAACACACCTGTTTTCTCCATGTTGTTATTCAAATTAATTATAAATGAAATTTAAAAAAAAATATAGATAAAATGTAAATAAAATTTTAATTTAACCGAAAATAAGCTACTCTATGCTAACGGAAGTACAAAAAGCTTGTGATACATTATATTTATAGGAAACAATCAAACACGCGATACATGGGGTGATTTTGCAAACGTTTTGCTCAAGAAGTGTGAAGATACCGCGACAAAATTATAGTGTTGGAGCGGATCACCCTGTAAACGTTACAACACCGTTTCCATGCTGTTATCACGTATGTCGGTTTTACCTCAAAGACTTATTCTCATCCAAATAATATTTTTAATGTATTTTAGGGACAGCCGACTCTTGCGAAAATATCTAGCTACTTTCTGGTGCGATCGTCGCGTGCCTCGGCTTGGAGAATGGCAGCTCCTTAATGTAAATTGGGCTTCGAGACGCTGACATCGTGAAACAAGGTTCCGGGTTCGAGAACCTGGTGAGTGCGGTTTACGTGTCGTATGTTTTGGGTCGGGGAGAAGGCTCTTGGTAATAGGTGAATGGGCACGAAAATCTCGTCGAAGAACTGTAGTCTAGGATTTAACAGTAAAAAAAATAGTAATAGACGTATATAATCTCTTTTTTTACTTTAGCTTTACAAGGTGTGTGTGTATATATAGATATATGTGTGTGNAGTAATAGACGTATATAATCTCTTTTTTTACTTTAGCTTTACAAGGTGTGTGTGTATATATAGATATATGTGTGTGTGTGTTGTGTATTTTTTAGCCTACTTTCTGAAGGAAAGAAAGGCTTATGAGATCACATTCCTGTCTGTGTGTGTATGAGTCTACGTGTGTGTATGGATGTGTATGTATGTGTGTGTCTATGTATGTGTGCGTCTGTGTGTTTTTGTATCCCTCTCTTGCAATTTTTGAACGCGTAAACAGAATTTCACCAAACTCGAAACACATAGANTTTTGAACGCGTAAACAGAATTTCACCAAACTCGAAACACATAGATAGTACTATGTAAGGACACCTGACTTTTATAGTCTTTGACCAATTCGGGCACTTACTTTCGAAATGGCGGCCATTTAAAATTGTTGGGTGATATGTCATATCTCGGAAACCATTCGACCAATTTAAACCAAGTTTTGTATGCTGGCAGACCATTGTGTAAGAATTAAAATTTGAAATGGCTATTGCTGTTTATCCGCCATTTTGGAAAATAGCACCAATTTAAAAATAAATATATTAAATCATAGGCCTATCTCCAAAACTATTCAACCAATTACCACCCAATTTGGAATATAAGTAATACTATGGTAGGCCATGTAAACCTAAGTTATTAAACATGATTAGTAACTTATTTTTAAAAATGGCGGCCATACAAAAGTTTTAAGTTTATTTAGTATATTTGCCATACCATTTAACTAATGGCGACCAAATTTTGTATACTGAAACTACCTATTGCATTTATCATATATACGAACAACTAACGACTTTTGAAGGCCATTTTATAAGATAGCGCCATACGAATTAATAAATTTATATCATAACTAAATAAATGATTTACCGATTCCTTCCAAATTTGGCAAACAAGTAATACTGATGCAGATGATGTTAAGTGATATGTCTTAAGCATATCATACACTTATTTTCAAAATGGCGGTCATATAGCCATTTTTAGCTTATAATACTAAATCGTCGAAACCATGCAATCAATTTCAACTAAACTTTGTATTCTGGTAGTAGATATTACTACTGTCAACTGTATGTACATAGAGAATATTTTGTGAGCCATTTTGTAAGATAGCGCCATGCAAGTAAATAAAGTTTTTTGTCATATCTTGGGAAAAAATTGACAGATTCCTTCCAAATTTCCAAATTTGACAAACAAATAGTTCTGCGCAGGTGGTGTAAACTGGCATGTTTTATGTAAGTCGGGCACTTATTTTAAAATTGGTGGCTGTATAAATATTTCAGCTCAGTATATTTTATTAAAGAAACAAATTCCAACTTAAATTTGTATGCTGGCAGTACCTATTACAACCATCAAATTTGTCTATTCTCAACCATTTTGTAAGATAGCCCTACCAATAAAAATTATTATTTTATCTCGTATCTCTGTAAACAGTTAACCCATTCTTACAACATTTGGCGAAAATTTTGTACTGTGGTAGGCCATAATAATAAATGTAGGGGAACTCGGGGAGGAACGGAATAATTAATGTTTAACCATTTTTAAAATTGGGTAATTACACAAAACACCTGATAAAGGTATAAAACCTAACTTTATATTGTTAAGAATCACATGTAACACAATAAGTACTTATAACTAAACATCTTTTATTTTTTATTTTTTTTCAAAAAAGTATGCAAATTTCCCGTTCTGCCCCACATGCGGAGCAGAATGGGAGGGGTTTTTTAAAAATAAATTCTATTACTAAAAAATTAAAAAAAAAAAACAGTGGGAATGACTGCCTTAAACCTACAAATCAACATTTATTAGTTGGTAACTAATATTAAAAACATAAGTCATAAAATAGTTATAAGGGTTCAAAATNAGTAATAGACGTATATAATCTCTTTTTTTACTTTAGCTTTACAAGGTGTGTGTGTATATATAGATATATGTGTGTGCGTGTGTGTGTTGTATATTTTTTAGCCTACTTTCTGAAGGAAAGAAAGGCTTATGAGATCACATTCCTGTCTGTGTGTGTATGAGTGTACGTGTGTGTATGAATGTGTATGTATGTGTGTGTCTATGTATGTGTACGTCTGTGTGTTTTTGTATCCCTCTCTTGCAATTTTTGAACGCGTAAACAGAATTTCACCAAACTCGAAACACATATGTAGTACTATGTAAGGACACCTGACTTTTATAGTCTTTGACCAATTCGGGCACTTACTTTCGAAATGGCGGCCATTTAAAATTGTTGGGTGATATGTCATATCTCGGAAACCATTCGACCAATTTAAACCAAGTTTTGTATGCTGGCAGACCATTGTGTAAGAATTAAAATTTGAAATGGCTATTGCTGTTTATCCGCCATTTTGGAAAATAGCACCAATTTAAAAATAAATATATTAAATCATAGGCCTATCTCCAAAAATATTCAACCAATTACCACCCAATTTGGAATGTAAGTAATACTATGGTAGGCCATGTAAACCTAAGTTATTAAACATGATTAGTAACTTATTTTTAAAAATGGCGGCCATACAAAAGTTTTAAGTTTATTTAGTATATTTGCCATACCATTTAACTAATGGCGACCAAATTTTGTATACTGAAACTACCTATTGCATTTATCATATATACGAACAACTAACGACTTTTGAAGGCCATTTTATAAGATAGCGCCATACGAATTAATAAATTTATATCATAACTAAGTAAATGATTTACCGATTCCTTCCAAATTTGGCAAACAAGTAATACTGATGCAGATGATGTTAAGTGATATGTCTTAAGCATATCATACACTTATTTTCAAAATGGCGGTCATATAGCCATTTTTAGCTTATAATACTAAATCGTCGAAACCATGCAATAAATTTCAACTAAACTTTGTATTCTGGTAGTAGATATTACTACTGTCAACTGTATGTACATAGAGAATATTTTGTGAGCCATTTTGTAAGATAGCGCCATGCAAGTAAATAAAGTTTTTTGTCATATCTTGGGAAAAAATTGACAGATTCCTTCCAAATTTCCAAATTTGACAAACAAATAGTTCTGCGCAGGTGGTGTAAACTGGCATGTTTTATGTAAGTCGGGCACTTATTTTAAAATTGGTGGCTGTATAAATATTTCAGCTCAGTATATTTTATTAAAGAAACAAATTCCAACTTAAATTTGTATGCTGGCAGTACCTATTACAACCATCAAATTTGTCTACGCACACACTCATTTCTCAACCATTTTGTAAGATAGCCCTACCAATAAAAATTATTATTTTATCTCGTATCTCTGTAAACAGTTAACCCATTCTTACAACATTTGGCGAAAATTTTGTACTGTGGTAGGCCATAATAATAAATGTAGGGGAACTCGGGGAAGAACGGAATAATTAATGTTTAACCATTTTTAAAATTGGGTAATTACACAAAACACCTGATAAAGGTATAAAACCTAACTTTATATTGTTAAGAATCACATGTAACATAATAAGTACTTATAACTAAACATCTTTTATTTTTTATTTTTTTTTCAAAAAAGTATGCAAATTTCCCGTTCTGCCCCACATGCGGAGCAGAATGGGAGGGTTTTTTAAAAATAAATTCTATTACTAAAAAATTAAAAAAAAAACAGTCGGAATGACTGCCTTAAATCTACAAATCAACATTTATTAGTTGGTAACTAATATTAAAAACATAAGTCATAAAATAGTTATAAGGGTTCAAAATTAATGATTTTTTTTGATGAAAAAAATTATACATTATTATTTTTTTTTTTTTGGGGAAATAGACAGAAAATTGATCTATTTTGTATATCCATCAAAAACTACACTACTTGTCGTCCTCGCAATGTTCACAAATTAAAATTTCATCATCATCTTCGCTGTCTATGCCAGCACATGAGTTGTGAGCCCACTTGTAGCATTTCTGGCAGGCAACCCATCCTTCATTAGAAACGGAGGAACATTCCCCACAGTAAAGACACACTTCATCTTCTACTTCTGATTCACTATCCTCTACCTTCATCTTCTTTGATTTTTTGAGCCCTTTGATTTCTTAAAGATATTTTTTTTAATTAACTTCTCTTAAGTGGCAGTTTTTGGTCCCTTTTCTCTGCTTTTGCGCTCTTTCACTTTTTCTTTTTCATTTTTATTGGCAATAGCATCCTGCAGCTCATTTTTGTAAGGAGAATCTGTTAATATGACGGTTTTTCCTTTTTTCCTTGAAGTCCGCTTTGTATTTTGCTTGATTAACTGAATCGGTATCAAAGATTCAGGTGATGTCTGAAAAGCTGATTTTTCTTGAGAATTTGCACAAATTCTCGGAGAATCTTGTTGCTACGAACATCCAGGTTGTGGTTCATTACTGAAGTTTTNTTTCTTGAGAATTTGCACAAATTCTCGGAGAATCTTGTTGCCACGAACATCCAGGTTGTGGTTCATTACTGAAGTTTTCTTGATTTTTTGTCTTCTTTTTCGGTGGCTCTGTGGACACGGGAGAGTCTGTTGTCAAATCGTAATCGTGATCATCAGTAGACTTTTCAGCGGAACATTCATTGTTTTCCAATTGAATGTCAGTTGTCGCAGAAGGCAGGTAGTCTGCGTCTGAAAAAACGTTTAGATCCGGTGGTCATATTCCCGTTTTTCTAAAGCAGTTTATAGCGGTTGACATTGTAGCAGCGTGTAAAAATGATGCACCAAAGATTGTTGATATTTGAAAAAGTGTAACAACTTTTCCTGGATGGCTTCTAAGCCATTTTCTGACTTATTCACCGTAGTAAAGACTAATTAGTTACATCTAAAGGTTGCAACTTATGAAAAGCGTGAGGCGGTTAACAAAGAAGAACCACACCATTTTCCCTAGCCATTTCAAGCAGCTTCAGATTTTTGGTATGGGTCGAATTTCCATCCACAATGCGAAGAACAGGCNCATTTTCTCTAGCCATTTCAAGCAGCTTCAGATTTTTGGTATGGGTCGAATGTCCATCCACAATGAGAAGAACAGGCGATTCTTTTGTGGTTTTTGAAAACTCAATAAACTTTGCAAACCAGACTAGAAATAATTCAGTAGTCATCCAACCCAAAGGATGAACTTCACACCAGCCTCCTGGGGATAAGCCAAGGTCAAACTCTTGTTTTTTCTTCATTCTTGGGAAAATAAGCATTGGCGGCATGTGTAACCCAGATGCCAACATGCAAACCTCCGCTGTCACTGTTTTTCCGCGTTCAGCAGATTATACAGCCCCTACTTGCCTTCTTCCCTTCAGAGCTATTATTTTAGACTGACTTTTTGGATTAACCGACACGCCGGTTTCATCGCAGTTGAAAATTTTGTCAGCAGTTAGCTTGCACTTATCAATAACTTCGTTAAGAAGAGAGTTAAACTTCGAAACTGCGACCTTATTAAATCCCATAGCTCGCGCGCCACTTGTATTTTCTGGAGTACGAATAGACAAGCTTGGGTGCCTATCAAGAAAACCTACAATCCAATCTTGCCCAGCTAGACAAGTTTCTTTGTTAAATCTGTGCTCTAACCCATTTTTGTCTGCCAACTCATAGGCTAATGACCTAAGATCTTTCATAGTTAGACCAAAAAGCCTACTTTCCATTGTATTTAGATATGATACCAGTTCTTCTTCTTGTTCCGGGGTAAACACATTTTTGTATTTTCCATTAGATTTATCAACTTTATAGTCAGGATTGTCCCTAGCCTTTTTTACATATCTTTCAAGAGTCGACTTTGGCACATTAAATTGGTTAGCAGCCTTNGACCTAAGATCTTTCATAGTTAGACCAAAAAGCCTACTTTCCATTGTATTTAGATATGATACCAGTTCTTCTTCTTGTTCCGGGGTAAACACATTTTCATATTTTCCATTAGATTTATCAATTTTATAGTCAGGATTGTCCCTAGCCTTTTTTACATATCTTTCAAGAGTCGACTTTGGCACATTAAATTGGTTAGCAGCCTTTAAAAACCCCATTTCAGATGACAATACGGCTGCCATAGCTGATTCCATCGCTTGGACATCCCACTTTTGCCTATCCGTCTTCCTATTGTACGTTTGGACCATCTGGAATAACAAACAAAAATTGTTATAAATNTTCAAGAGTCGACTTTGACACATTAAATTGGTTAGCAGCCTTTAAAAACCCCATTTCAGATGACAATACGGCTGCCATAGCTGATTCCATCTCTTGGACATCCCACTTTTGCCTATCCGTCTTCCTATTGTACGTTTGGACCATCTGGAATAACAAACAAAAATTGTTATAAATCTATTCACGTCAAAATATGACGGGGCAGAACGGGATACTATTCCGTTCTGCCCCATCCCGTTCCGCCCCCATAGCACTTTTTAGGTTATGAGTGTTTGCTGAACTGAAAAACTGACGTATTTATACTTACTACGCGCGTATCTTATAGCTAATGACATGCACTATAATGATAAATAACACACATTAGTGTTGAATTAACGGTTAGAAGCTTACCTTANATGACATGCACTATAATGATAAATAACACACATTAGTGTTGAATTAACGGTTAGAAGCTTACCTTATATTGAAATCGGCGAAAAGTTACAAAACACGCGTCACTTTTGGTGCTTGTGAGCCAATTGAGTCTTCCGACACAGTCTTGACCAGAAAATGGCTGCCGAGTCTTCTCTACTGTCTGTAGGCTTAGTTCAATGTCTCTCCGCTAGTCTCTAGCACTCTTCAGTCGAAGAAAGTGCCCTATCCCGTTCTGCCCCGCTATCCCGTTCCGCTCCGAGTTCCCTTATTTTGTTAAAGTAGGGCACACTTATTTCTAGAATGGCACCTACAAAATAATTTTAGTTTTGTGGGCGATATCTACGAAACGATGTAATCCATATTAACTAACTTTGTATATTGGCAGTATACAATCGTCGAATGTGCTACTACATTACTTTTTTGCCTTCCATTTATGAAGATCGCCACATGAAAACTATGGAGGCTTTATGCCATTTCTTGAGAACCAATCAACCGATTGCCACCAAATGATACACTGGAACATTTCACATACATTTGTAAGTTACCAAATTGTGCACACCATAAATGCTACAGAAGGCCATGTAAACTTTCATGATTTAAATGGGTCAGACAACGATGTTCAAAAGGGGACCTTCATAAATTATTTAAGTAGGTTTTTAATATATATATTAAACCATTTAACCAAATTTAATCAAAATCTGTATGTTGGCGAATCCCGAGAAAATTCACTGACTATCAACAACGTCTGCCAAGTTTTTATTTTGCAAATGAGTTTACTCTGTGGCTAACAATAAGTTTACTGTCGAAATTCGGTTCAAATCAGCTGCTTTTTATAATTGTGGCAAGGAACTGATAAATATCCCTTGCTTTTTATATTTAGTTACGTGGCATTATTACGAGTAAGTAAACCTATTAATTTGCATAATTTGATAAATAACTACGATATTTTACAAATAAACAATTAAAAAAACGTTAAATAAATGTGTGTTTCAAATAGTTTACAAACAAATGTGTGGCAATTTTATCATAAACATCAGATAATCTGACAGAGAAATAAAAATTAGCTGAACTACCCCTCTTCTCAAGTATGAGCAACTTGAGTGGTTAATTTCGAGAATACATAGGATCTTTTAAAACTATGTGAAAGGACGAATTTCAGCTGTTGACTCTATGTTTTCCAAACAAGCTGATTTATAACTTTTCGTGTTTGCTTCCCTAATAAATGTGTTATGGACGTAAATTACTTTAAGTTTAAATTGTTCCTGGCACTGCGTTATTAATAAATCAATAGTTTCTTTTTGTTGCCAAATGGTGAATCTAACTTCTGTCTGTTTCTTAAACGGCAACAGGCAGCATTAGCATAATACGAACCAGGTTAAAACCAACTTCTCTGTGTCATGTCACATCATAACAAACCTTTGGGCGTCACGTTAACAAAACCAGTCACTCGCCCATTTGCCTCNTTCTCTGTGTCATGTCACATCATAACAAACCTTTGGGCGTCACGTTAACAAAACCAGTCACTCGCCCATTTGCCTCACAGCGTAGAATGCGGCTGCTGGAGAGATATTTCCCCCTTTGTTTTTGAAGTTTTGTGGCAACTGTTTAATTAAATTGCATTCGAAATTTAAATGCATTTTGTCCATTGCCTTCGTTGTCTTCAAATAGAACCATTTGTGTGTGTGTAAAATGGAAATGGCTGAATTGAAAAAANTTCGTTGTCTTCAAATAGAACCATTTGTGTGTGTGTAAAATGGAAATGGCTGAATTGAAAAAAAGAAATACAGGCTCAATGAGTGTGACGTACTTAAATTGAACACTGTTCATGAAAATTATGAAACCCTCAGGAAACATNTAAATACAGGCTCAATGAGTGTGACGTACTTAAATTGAACACTGTTCATGAAAATTATGAAACCCTCAGGAAACATTAATTTTGTTCAAATTATTTCTGAAAATTATTGATTTCTTATAACAACAAAACAAAATATAGGAAAGTGAACCATTATAATTCTCCCATATTTTTTGGCTACGTTTTGAAACTTCATAAATAATAAATATCAAAAATTAAAAACAAAATAATTCAGCAAAATTTTTTTATAATTAAAATTTAATCTTTAAAAATAAGTAATTATNATCAAAAATTAAAAACAAAATAATTCAGCAAAATTTTTTTATAATTAAAATTTAATCTTTAAAAATAAGTAATTATATTTCCGTATTTCAATGTACCAGTTAAAGTACAGAATATTTTCAATGGCGGTAAGAAAAATCACTGTGATGTGATTGATAATTAAAGTAAGAACTTATGTTAANAGTACAGAATATTTTCAATGGCGGTAAGAAAAATCACTGTGATGTGATTGATAATTAAAGTAAGAACTTATGTTAATTTTCATAAGTCTACCAACTCCTCCGAGAGATATATTGTTACTCTACAATCGCTGAATGCAGCACAACCAGATTATACACCTGTGCACAACTAATGCATCCTATCTTGCAACTGAAAGAAAAAAGTTTTAGAAGTTTTGTTGGAGGATCACAACTAAATTATCCCCTTTTAAAGGACCGATTCTCAAGAGAGAGGAATATTCCGTTTCCTCTAGCAAGTTCCGTCGCAAACAAAACAAACTTAATAGGCGAATTAACACGTAATAATTCAAAGATCCGAGTGTGATTGGCGTGCGGGAACAGGCCTACCTGTGACGACGAAATGTGCTCGAGGCCTTGCGAGTGTGGTCCGCAGTTTCCAGCAGTGCATGAATATTTAAGTGCTCGGCCCGTTTTACGAGCGCTGCTGATTGCAGCGGTAAAATACCGAACCGAGGCTCGGCACCTATAAATCACCTGCGGGCGCCCCTCGCAGCGAGGAGTGTGATTACTGTGCGAGTGCACGCGAAGCTATAGTCTATTCCACGAACGAGTGCGGGGGGCCGCGGCGGTGCGGTGGTTAGACCACTCGCCTCCCACCTAGACAAATCGGCCGCCCCGGATGTGGGAATCGTGCCGGACGATGCCGCTGGTCGCCGAGTTTTCGCGGGGATCTCCCCTATCCCCCNGCCGCCCCGGATGTGGGAATCGTGCCGGACGATGCCGCTGGTCGCCGAGTTTTCGCGGGGATCTCCCCTATCCCCCCGTCCTTTTTGTTCCGGCGTTGCTCCATAGTCACCTCGCTTCACCCTCCTCGGACCTCAAGAACTCGATGTNTCCCCCGTCCTTTTTGTTCCGGCGTTGCTCCATAGTCACCTCGCTTCACCCTCCTCGGACCTCAAGAACTCGATGTTGAGTTTGTTGCCTGGTTGAGCATTTGGTATAGGGAAATACATGTTATTGAAATTCGGGTTTTTGAAACCAATTTTGAAGATATAAACTTGAAACCAAAGGCCAAGTGAGAGAAATGATACCCTCAATATCTGTATCGAAGCAACTATAAAAATTTGTTTTTCAGTTGTTGTGAATTTGATTATTAAGTTTTCTGATAATTACAGGAAACATGCTATAAATTAATGTTTCAAAAGGCTTCAATTAGCAAAGATGCACGTATTTTTCTGCTCACAAAAGTACCTGGTGGTACATATCTATCTTTAAGGAAAGGGACGCCAAAAAACCGAATTTCATTATCATGTATTTCCCTATACTAAATTCCCAACCAGGCAACAACCTCTAGAGTGCCGCCCGCCAGGCGCTTGAATTGCGTTGCAGTGTGTTTTGAAATCCGGTTTTTAACAAAAATCTTTAACGTGTGCTGGCTGTGCTAATTTACGAAAAGAAAACACACTTCAGACGAGTAAGGAATGACACTTTCCAGACGTCACGCACTCTATAAATATTATTTCTAAGCCCTCCGACATGGCTAAAAATGGCCTTTTCAAACTGCTGTATCTCAAAATACGCTAATCGGGTACAAGCAAAACTTAGATATAACACTGAATCGAGCTTTGGTTTAGACCTCCCACCAATAAAAGTTTATGGTCACCGCTTGAATTCCGGTAGAATAAACGGTTCGGTGGGAAGGCTACACGCCAGTTCGGTGCTTTGCGCCCAGTGGCGATGCGGCACTTGACGCGCGTGCCAGTGTGACCCTTATCGCTCCCTTTCTTCTGCAGGGACTAGCTCTAGCCAGGCGGTNGCGGCACTTGACGCGCGTGCCAGTGTGACCCTTATCGCTCCCTTTCTTCTGCAGGGACTAGCTCTAGCCAGGCGGTGCCCTCAGCCGCACAAATCTCTTCATTCTCTCACGAACGAGCGCACTTTTTTTGGTAGTTCTAAATGTAGTCTTTCGCACAGGTGTTTTCATGGTAAATATTTTTGTGTAAGCGTAATGGGCAGGTTCACAGTAATGTTTTCGTAAACATTATCTGTGGCACAGGGAGACATAACTATTGCCACGGTAACAGCTGTATACAGGACTATGGTCTATTCGTGGTTTCTTCACACTTTTTGAATCAAACCNGCGGCACTTGACGCGCGTGCCAGTGTGACCCTTATCGCTCCCTTTCTTCTGCAGGGACTAGCTCTAGCCAGGCGGTTCCCTCAGCCGCACAAATCTCTTCATTCTCTCACGAACGAGCGCACTTTTTTTGGTAGTTCTAAATATAGTCTTTCGCACAGGTGTTTTCATGGTAAATATTTTTGTGTAAGCGTAATGGGCAGGTTCACAGTAATGTTTTCGTAAACATTATCTGTGGCACAGGGAGACAGAACTATTGCCACGGTAACAGCTGTATACAGGACTATGGTCTATTCGTGGTTTCTTCACACTTTTTGAATCAAACCNTAACTATTGCCACGGTAACAGCTGTATACAGGACTATGGTCTATTCGTGGTTTCTTCACACTTTTTGAATCAAACCTTTAAAAAATCGCACCAAGTATGACGAGTTTGGTTTTATCCTAATTTCGTTATGTAACACCAACTTTTTATAATTGTGTTTACATTTAAAGTACCTTACATTCGGTTAAATTAAAAGTTAATTTAAATATGATCTATAAGTTATTGTACTTAATTTATAATTTATATGAAAAAACAGTGAGAAAATAGGCGTGTTGGTAATCCCCAGTAGGAAGTAGTTATTGTGGAAAACATTAATACACTGGGTGCGCACGAATACGATGCGTTGTCCCTTTGATGACATTTTATAGACAAGGATGAGTTTTATTTGCACGAGGCGGAGCAATATCCTCGAAGTAGAAATTTAGCAGGGTCTCGGAAAAGTTTGGAGTAACGTTGAATGAACTATACCTTCTGCACTATAAAAAAAAAAGTGCATTCGTTCGCGGAAAGGACCATAGGCGGAAACTGTTCCTCCTCGGGGGCTCCTTGACTGCGGATGGCTCGACCAATGGGGAGCACGCTTGCGAATAACTCACGACCCTCCACGAGGGAAGAGGGTAGTCGTGCATTACACAATTTGGAAAATGTGGGAAACATTTCTAATGGTGCGCAACGAGGAAAAACCGGGAACTTGCAGAGGGACTTTAAAATAATTATAGGCCTCCTTCTCGAGCAAGGGCGGTAGGAGGATTCAGCTGGGTTGGTTATCTGGTGGCTGCACGGCAGAAACTACAACTCGCGTGCTAGGTTGCCTACCTCCGGTATTAATTATGGCTGTAGGTGGGGAGAAGACGAAGGAAGGCGAAGGGGAGAGAAGGCAGTGTTTGCTTCGCATGTTTTCTGTGCGTCATATGGGGAATAGCGAACAGTGCTGCTACTGTTGTGGTGCAGCGAGATGAGCAGTACGGAAAACGATCTCTGGTCCTCCGTACTTTAGATATTTGAATTTATATACGAGACCGCTTCCTGCGCATATAGGCCCCCATGTCGTTTCTGTTTCCCGGATGGGCCAAACCTGGCTTTTCGCATGTGTGAAACGTGGCCGGTGAGTTTTCTTATGATACTGTAGTTTCCCCCCACCGTTGCATTCACTACCGCATCTGCATCTTGCTTCATCCACATCGGAGTTAAAGATATATACGCGTGTTTTTTCTTTCTCTTATTTTGTCTGTCCGGAGGTTTTGCAGGCAGATTCTGAGTGCAGCATTTTTTAGTGCCGTGATTATGTTTTTCCTGCCATAAATAGATAAATCATTTTCAACGACTACGCAGTATGCACAGACAACGCCTCGTATATATTGCAAACTTCCTGAGGACACCGCTTCGCGTAGTTAAAAAATAACTCAGAAATATACATTTTTACGATGTAACAGCACTTCGGAATGTAGGAATATTGCAGTTCCTTCTGTTTTTTGTAATAAGCGTGCCTACGCAATTCTCTTTGTAATTGGATGTCGCTGATTCCGTTCCTAAGTAGTTTTCCTTTTAGCAATTTGCCATTTAAACATGTTATGTTGACTGACTTGNGATGTCGCTGATTCCGTTCCTAAGTAGTTTTCCTTTTAGCAATTTGCCATTTAAACATGTTATGTTGACTGACTTGGCAATCAATAGACGGTTGAGGTTACTTGATATTCCTTAACTACTACCAGGGGAAAGAAAACTGCCTTAATTATATTTTTACACGTACCAACTGAGGAATTACACCACGGAAAAATGCCACGATATTTTGAAGATTTAAATCACATAAAAAAGGCTCGTTTATTACTCATGAATGTTTCTTATACATCATAACTAGGGGCACCTGTTTTTCGCGAAAATATTTCAGGACAAGTTGTGTTCCGAAACACTTTAGTTCAGTGCCACATTCATGATTGGATAATTTGCATTGTTACGCGTCTTATCTGCCTGCCCGTGAATCACGGATGGTCAGTATCGGTGAAACGTACTTCTGATTGGTTCACTCATGTAGGAGCCGAACTTTACAAAAAGACAGGCGGCTAATAGCCAAAGAAAGGCTGTGAGAATGCATGTAGGATATTGAAGCCTAGGCTCTGCGTAAATATTTTCGCGAAAAACAGGTGGTACTAATCATAACTTGCTAGCGCGCGTATTGTTTATTGTACTGTGCAGTTCTGGGTTTTGAGGTATAATGTTACTGGGAAGGAAGATGCAAGCATGGAGATGTGGCGTCCGAGTCGAAATACTCAACTGACTACAGTGAGTACACGGCGGCAAATATGTACGCATCTAGTATAGTATTGCTTCATATATTGGTAGGAAAATGTTTTTAAAAAAATATGAGAACATCATATGTAACTTATAATTTAAAAAATCTGCTATTGATCAGCGTCAATCCTCTGCAGATTTTAGACTCCAGAGCAGTGCTCCAGCGAGAAGTGCCAAGGTAGGGTTTTCCTCGCTGCACCACGGCAGTAGCACTGACACGCGGCCGGCGGCAGCATGTCTGCCGGCCGGAGCCCTGGGAAAACAGCCACAAGTTCAATGGGCACCGCCCATCTCCCCCACCGCGCAGTCGCGGGCGCGCCTGAAATATTCAGCCCCTTCCGCGGTGCCTCGGTCGACCAATGAGGGACGGTAATCACCCGTCTTGAGCTGCCATGATTCATTCACAAGCGTCAACCCTGCCCTGATGGGTGGTGAGGTACCCCCCCCCCTAGGGCATGGCGGTCCCTGTGACAATGCGGAGGCGTTAAACATGGACATGCATCGAACGTCAGAATATAACAGCGCGTAATGAACAAAGGAAACCCGCGGTTCTCCGAGAAATCCGCCATAATAGCGCATGAGTTATTCACGACCCGCACTGCTTCCGATTATGAATAATCAAGTCCATCTCGTTTTAATATCGAGGGCGGTTCCCCCCATCAGATATGGCGTGCTTTATACTTCTTTTGTCCACCGTTCCACTTCGAAGATTTCGATTTTTTTTTTTGTAATCACGCGCATTACTGAATTAAACAGCTGCCCGGAATTTTCGTTTGTGAAATCAAGCATGTGGGGCATTTACGATCGCCCGGACAGGGAAGGGTCCTTTCTCTTGTCTCGCGACGTTCGCTATTACACTTGATGACTTGGTCATGCAGAGGTAATCTGTCCCGTTGCTGGATGATGGGTATTTGAGTTCGCTTTGCTCTAGTTGACGACTAGAAGCGTCGTTATCAAGGGCACAGTACGTATTTTGCCACTCACGATTCCCTTTCCTGATAGCTGCAGGGTCGACATTGATGTGCTGCTTATTGTTTCATTGCTGGTTCGCGGTTAGCTGAGCTATTTTTAAAATTAACCTTTGTAACTGTCCCTTGCTGCTACCTGCGTTTATACATCACACACAAACTCTCATAAGGTTGGCAGTGATTTAGGAAAACTGGTCACATTAAAAGTCGTGAGCCCAATTTTTTTNCACACACAAACTCTCATAAGGTTGGCAGTGATTTAGGAAAACTGGTCACATTAAAAGTCGTGAGCCCAATTTTTTTATTTAGTTTATGTTTATTTTATAAAAAAAATTGAATATAGCAAAAGAAAAAAAATCAGTAACTCTTTTTTTACATTTTAAGTATTTTATTTAAATGTCCCGTGTAATTGAAACCTTTATCCGTGTATAATGACTATAATCAGTTCAAGTCACTGAGTTTGTGCTTTGTTTACANCACACACAAACTCTCATAAGGTTGGCAGTGATTTAGGAAAACTGGTCACATTAAAAGTCGTGAGCCCAATTTTTTTTATTTAGTTTATGTTTATTTTATAAAAAAAATTGAATATAGCAAAAGAAAAAAAATCAGTAACTCTTTTTATTACATTTTAAGTATTTTATTTAAATGTTCCGTGTAATTGAAACCTTTATCCGTGTATAATGACTATAATCAGTTCAAGTCACTGAGTTTGTGCTTTGTTTACANTCCGTGTAATTGAAACCTTTATCCGTGTATAATGACTATAATCAGTTCAAGTCACTGAGTTTGTGCTTTGTTTACAAATCAACATACTGCTAATGCTCATCAAAGATCCCAGGACCTACGGGATTAAAATAAGGTAGGCAACAGACGTATAAATATACAGTTCTTCAACTCACGTAGAGCTTGGGCCTTGCAACAAAAAAAAAATCACTCTTCAAAAATGTTCGCCCTGTACTACCTGTTCTGGCGTAAATGAAAATATACAGTCTGTTCGGAGACTCAGTGCCCAAACTCCAGATAGTTTATTTGTACCAATAGTAGTACAAAAGCCAAATACACATATATCTGGAAACGTATTTTTATATCAAATAATTGTGTTAAAAGTTGCGGCTTACAACACCTGCCAAACAAGGCTGTTCTATCATGCGCGAAGGACAAGTTGCATAGGAAGCAGACGCGACGCTGCGTATGTAATAATGTAGTATCGCGCGCCTACCACCTATGCAACTTGTTGCACAGGTGATCGCACAGCCTTGTTCTCCAGGCGTTGTACGCAGCAACTTTGAATGCAATTAAAGGGTATAAAAATACTTTTCCGGATATGCGTGCAAAGGGCTTTGGTATTACTGATTGGTCCAGAGAAATTACGTCTGGAGTTTAAGCATTGAGTATCCGAACACTCAGTATATGGCATGCCCGAATAAACTAACTAAACTTATGCCAGATACGTACATACGTGGTAAAAAAAAATCACGTGAATCTTCTCGTCTTTCTTTATAAATATCCTGTATGTAAGACGTGTCGTACCGCGATTGAACAGCAACTATCACGTGGAAACTCAAGTGCGTAGAGAAAATCTGCTAATATAGTGCTATGAGAAACGAAAGTTATGTGGGTAAATGCGAGTATAGGACCTTTTACTGCCGCGAAGAATCTACAGGTAGGATATTAAATTTATAACCGGTGGAAGCGGGGCACCTTCCAAAGACTCACAGACTATGACATGATATGAGGCCCTAACTCTGATGTAAAATAATTTTTGTGAGACGTAACATCGGCGTGTCGTTACACGCANATGACATGATATGAGGCCCTAACTCTGATGTAAAATAATTTTTGTGAGACGTAACATCGGCGTGTCGTTACACGCATGCGTAAGACTTGGAGTATTAGGGTTACCACGGCGCCATGCAGAGGTATGCGCTCTTCTTGGTTTATCGCTCGCGTGTCAAGCAAAACATTCCATTGACTTGCCCCGCCCGTTATCATAACTTCCATATAGGCGAACCGGGTTTGATTCACGTGGGAATCATGCCGAACGATGCCACTGGTCGGCAGAATTTCTCGGGTTTCTNATGACATGATATGAGGCCCTAACTCTGATGTAAAATAATTTTTGTGAGACGTAACATCGGCGTGTCGTTACACGCACGCGTAAGACTTGGCGTATTAGGGTTACCACGGCGCCATGCAGAGGTATGCGCTCTTCTTGGTTTATCGCTCGCGTGTCAAGCAAAACATTCCATTGACTTGCCCCGCCCGTTATCATAACTTCCATCTAGGCGAACCGGGTTTGATTCACGTGGGAATCATGCCGAACGATGCCACTGGTCGGCAGAATTTCTCGGGTTTCTNATAGGCGAACCGGGTTTGATTCACGTGGGAATCATGCCGAACGATGCCACTGGTCGGCAGAATTTCTCGGGTTTCTAGTGGTTTACAGCCCTAGTTTCACTCTTCATGACTCGGGGTGCATCAAACTTTCCAGGTCAAGGCCAGCGGATAACGAAGTGCGATGGGCCTCCAAGTCGAGAGTTGATGAGTGGATGAGTCGCTGGAGTTTTAGCGATAGACGACGAGTGAAGAGAAACGAGCGGCGATAGAAGTGACCAGCGGGAGAAAACTCTGCGACTGCGAGTATCGGCGCAGCGAATAGTGTGACTGGCAGGCTGGACTCTTGGACTGGGTGCGTGAGTGAAAGAATTTAGAATGAATTGAAGTCAAAGAAAGATGTACTGCTTGCTCTCTACTAGTATTTTCTCAACATATTAATAAAGAGCATGGTTTCCAATAAAACTTATCGGCTTTTTCTTATTCATAATGTGATGGTAATTTACCTGAAAGTACAAGAGAGTTAACTTTTACCTAAATAAACCTTGGGTGTATTTAATTTCTACATTTATCTGTCTCCTGTAGCATTTTCTGATAATGCATGCAATTTTCAATTATTTCCTGTCTGAAGGGCTTTTACGTTGTCTATGCCGGTTTTTCCCTTGCTCTTCTTAGTATAATAGTTTAGCAAGTACACTCGGGGAGGTTGTCATAGCCGAAACCTGGCCATGGCAGCCCAATCCCTTGCTGCCGCAATGCATGTCTCCTTGCATGATTTCCTTACCTTGTAGGCGTATGGAGCTTGGCCCTGAGACGCACTTAACTACCGTACCTACCGTGGGCTCACACCTAACACTTAGTTTTAGAGCAGGTTAGTAAAAAATAAAAAAAATCTAAAAAATAGTATAAGTTGTGACCTTACTTTCATCACATTATGTCTGCACAGTTCTAGCCTGAAGATGTAGCCATTTACTATAATATTACCGTGGGCTTCCGCAGAGTTCACTTCCGGATACCAGGTATGCCAGAGTGAATATAAAGCTGAGATGGACTGCAGCTTTGGGTTGCTTTTAATGTGAAAGACGCTTCCTCTGTGGAACCAATGATTTGTGAGTTCAATGCCTGCCCAGTTTATCATCTTCGACCAGACAGCCAGCTGCCGACTACACTGCAAAGCTTGGTGAGTGCAGAACGGGATGAATTTTTGACTGCATTCCGTGGTGCTAGCAGCATTGCATACAAGTTGCGATGGCTAAACAGTAATGGAGTACTATGCTGACGGAGTATTGCGATAGCTATAGTCACACATCCATTCTCAATAAGGGCAGGTTAGTTTTGACAACCATATGCTCACCACTTACATGCGAAGTATAGAGTCCTCTTCGTACTGAATCATCCATTCCCCTCCACGACATCATCCAGTTGTGCATGGCAATGGGATTAAATTTCTATATAAAATGTTTCGCTAAATTGAAGCATTAAAAATGTTTAAATCCCAGTGATGAAATATGTCAAGAGCAACAGCTGTACCGTGTAGATACTCACGTTGCTAGTGTGGAAAGAACTTAATTAAAATTTTAAGGAGACTGCACTTGTGAGGAGTCGGTGGCTGTGAGGAGTCGGTGGCTGTGAGGAGTCGGTGGCTATGGGGAGTCAGTCTTGTAATAAATAAAGGTGAACGAGTTCTTTTTTTTGTGTGTGTGAAGATGGCGCAAGCCTTTAAGACATCGCATGTAGCTGTGTATCATGTAGACGCAATATAAAGAAATGTTGACGATAGTATACACAAGTTTTATGCCAAGAGGAAGAAGAAATAGTTTCCAAGGGTTCGGGTCGGACCCTCGCTTCAGTAAATCATCTAGAGCTGAGAACAACTGGGTTCATTCCACTTAGCAAAATAGGCACGTACTGATTTTCTCTACCTGACTACAGAGAATTACAACATAGTTTCGCCTCCGACCGGCATGATGGTGATATAAATTACTGCAACCACAGAAAATCGCTCAGTGGTTAAACAGTTCTGTAAGTAGTCATAACTGAGGAGTNCTCAGTGGTTAAACAGTTCTGTAAGTAGTCACAACTGAGGAGTCAGCACTGAGGAGTCACAACTGAGGAGTCAGCACTGAGGAGTCATAACTGAGGAGTTAGCACTGAGGAGTCCCAACTGAGGAGTCAGCACTGAGGAGTCAGCATTGAGGAGTCAGCACTGAGGAGGCACAACTGAGGAGTCAGCACTGGGGAGTCACAACTGAGGAGTTAGCACAGAGGAGTCACAAATTAGGAGTCAGCACAGTGGAATCAGCACTGTGCAGTAGTACAAGTGTATGAATTCACATGTGCTTGAAGATGATGCAAGTCAATGATTGTACAAAGTCTACTGTGGAGCTAACTTCTATGAATGTACCTTCTCCTACTGCTGAAAAATTACATGGAAAACAATGTTGTGACTGTGCCAAAACCTTCAGTAAAAGCTGAAATGAATGGTGACATGAAAATAGTGAATGTTCAAAGAAACTGGCATCCATAATACAAAAAAAAAGTACTATCTGCTGTGCAATATTTGGTAGAAGCTATAATTTAAAGAAACACATTAGTAGGTGTAATGGTAATGCACCTTTGCTTGACTCGAGACAGCATGCACAGCACTTATTGCCACAAGACATGGATGTGGCTAGCCTTCCTACTGATTCGTCGAGTAAACTATTTCTGATTAGAGCGCCCATAACATTAACCGAGCCTGCATCGTGTTTCAAGACAGTGGGCGATGAAGGAAATAAAAGTGTTGCAGAAATGTACTATGAAAAGTGCGAGCCGGAACTGCAGAAGTTGTAAACAACAAGCACGCACTGCTAACATGTAAAGTGAAAAACGAAGAAGTTACAACTAGTCATGACAAAGAGAATGAAAATGTGGGCTCCAAGACTGCTGGTGGTGCTGTGAAAAATAAACGGAAATGGATAATTTTTACAAATGATGAACTGACGATATCTGCAAAGCAACAGCGTAAACATGTTGCTGAATATAATGACAACTTGAAGTTGAAGCAGTGATTTTCCTCTTTGAGGACGCAATACGGGCTAATTACCTAAGCTGTTCTTCGGTGGTCTTATTTAATCCTGGAAGGATCTTAAGTATCTGAATCACAGTGTTCCTCCTACTATTCCCCCTTTTCCTACGGGCACATTGCCTCGAGCCCCTCCCCCTCCTCCTCAATAACTCTTGTCTTTTTTTTTTATCTTTCACTCCATATTTGGTGCATAGCCTTCTCCTCTCCACTCTCCACTCTTTTTCTTTTTTTAAATCCTCCAGAAGAAATATGGATTCAAACCCAGTACTCTGGCCCAGAGATATATCGCAACCTACACATCACATAAGAACAATACAACATGTAGTGTGTACAAGTATAATGGGCAATGGTTTCTCGGGCACAATGAAATTAAGTTTTTGCCTAGCGAAATTATACGAGTGAACAATTGCGTAACCCATGGGAGTCAAGGACTATATGAGTTGTTATTTTGCGTGAAGCATAAAAAATGTATTGAAGAAGATTTATAGGAATACAATAAATTATTCGAACTCTTTCATTACCAAAACAACGACTCTGAGCACAGTACTGATGTAGGTGATGAATGTAGTGGCTCCGACATATGTACTGATAGTTATGAAGAACGTGATTACAATGGTGTCCCTGTCTTTAATTATTATGATGATCGAAATGAAATGAACATACATGCAGAAATGTGTCGTGAACCTTCTGCGAAGAAACTTGTTAAGTCTAGCTACTTATTTTAGGAATAACCCAATGACTTGGTTGATAGACTCTGGCATTTGATTGACCTGTAAAAATGCAGATATCTCTCACACATTGTTGACATATCTTCAATCATCAATGAACTGAAGGATCAAGGTTATATCATATGAGACTTTTGGCTACTATCCATGATTTGCAAACAACAGGGAAATGAAAAGACCGAATTTATGAAAACATTAGAAATATAGAATGTATATAATAAGTAAATAAATTAAATTAATGTATACATAGCAATGCGTATTTCATTACTAATACAGTCCACTCTGCTTCAGTGGTATATACAATTGATTTCGAGAGTCCGTTTTAAATAAAATTTGTGCGAGCATGTGTAAGAGTGCTATGGTAGGATCTAAAGTATTATGTCGTATTCGAGTCGATTAAAATCGGCTGAGTTCTATATGGCAAACGAAAGAACTAAGAAATGTTCCTTGATGCAAGTTTTTAGGCCAGTAATTCGTGTGGGGATAACGGCGCATACAGGTTCGGTGTGGTTATGTAACAAAACTTGTGTTTGGTGTCGACCGGCATGAGAAGTGCAGTAATGACTTTGTGTTTATCAGCCTCTGACATTTATATAAGTATGAAAACTTTCAATATTGCCCGCAAGTTAAACTTTCTTTGCATGACACTTTTGAGTGTATACCAGTTTTGAATATACTTTTCTATATATACACATGTGGAAAATGGGCTATTTTAAGAAATATATGTTTTTTTATATACATATGTTTATTCACATTTTTACAAAAAAAAAAAAAAAAAAGAACTTAATACATGAAATTTGTTTTACTACTTTTCGTACACGTGAAGTCGACATATAAGAGTCTATTAATGTTTTGAAGGGAACAGTATCATCTTCTGTGTGGATAAACATGGAAGGCCCACAGGGTGGAACTGCTGCTGGTGGAGTCTTCGGAGGATGAGTCACTGGAGGTGGAGTCACTACTAGCGTAACTACTGCTGGAGTACATAAGCTGTGGTTCTTGGTTCATGGTGCATGAACAAACATATCTGCATTATTTATATAGTCCAGCTTAAATTGATATGAATGTTTATGGGGGAAAATATAGCTTCTCGAAGCAGTTTTTGCCTATATACGGAGCACAAAATTAATGCACACGGTGTATCCATTGCCGGTAAACGACCAAGTATGTCTTTATTAATACTTCTATAATGTTGTTTAAAATCGCATGATCATCTGTTCTTGATGTCCTTGGGATCCCCGGGCATCGCATAAGACGGTGCTAGCTTCGGAGCACAGAGATGAACAGCGCAACTACTATATTCGCACACGAAACTGGATACTACCCTGGAGGTTTCGTATGGTGAAAATTCATTCCACTGTAGACGGAAAAGTACGTTCTCACTACACGTTTCGAAGTATATAGAACTGTAAATATCACCACATTAATATTTAAAAGTAATACCAATCTGCACGCAATGTAAGTCTTCACGCACGTAGTCGTAGCAAGTGCTGGGGTTGTACATTATGCATGGTGCCGACTCGGTGCTAGCAGGATCAGGCAACAGGAACACTTCTTCATCTTCCTCGCAGTCTTCAGAAAATGGTTCGTCACCATCGTATCCAGGGTCCGTGGTGGCTGAGCTGGCTGACTGCTGGACTTATTGACTGCTGCTGACCGCAGACTGGTACACAAATGGATGATGTCACGGAGGGGAATGGATGATTCAGTACGAAGAAGACTAGTATACTTCGCATGTAAGTGGTGAGCAGGTGGTTGTCAAAACTAGCCTGCCCTTGTTGAGAATGGATGTGTGCATATAGCCATCACAATTCTCCGACAGCATAGCAGTTCATTGCTATTTAGCCACTGAAACCTGTTGCAATGCTGCTAGCACTATGGAATGCATTCAAAGTTTCATCTCGTGCTGCACTCACCAAGCTCTATAATTATATGAGCTTTATAAAGTAATACCTAATTGTCTTGTCACATGACTTGAATAATATTGCATAAAAATTACAATTTTGAAATATAAGTATCCTAGTAAATATTACACCTACACGACTGAAGTGTTGCGTCACTTAAAAAAAAAATCATATGCTTATCACAACTATGAATTCACATTTTTCCAGACACAAGTATACAAGTATTTTGCTCTATGACAATATGTTTGTGAATTAATAATATGTATCAGTGTTACTTCATGTAATTCTGCTTAGACTAAACTGGTAATATTAGGACAGAAAAAAATTATTTTCTGTCTTAAAATATTGTACTGTATACACGTTTTGAAGGAAACCCTTAAACTTGATCTTATCCAGCCGTAAGAAATTAAACTAAAGTTTAATTTCAATATTACTTTTTATCGCGTGGGAAAATTATGCGTCGGTACTTAGTTGCGATCTATGTTTGTGAATGTTTTTCTTTGGTGCGACTGTGAGGCCACGAGGGTCGCGAAATCTTATCAAGCAGTCGTTGCCGTTTTGGAATGTGCTGGCATTTCGCTGAAGAGCCCTATCGGCCTGGAGCCTTCCTAAGAAAGCTCTGGCGTTGAACTGCTTTACTGCTCCGGTGGTTTCGTGGAGACATCACGGGATGGATATTACCCCAGCCATACCTTACGCTTAGTTTTTAGTGCGAGGGTCTCAGTACTTATGGTAGGGTGGACCATGCTGTACTTGTGAATCAGGTTGGGGCTTTGGATCTGGTCAACTAAGGTGCTAAGTTGCAACACCTGCGATGAAATGGCGTGACCCCTTTGCCCCATCGATTGGGCGTTCGTGGCGGGGGTAAGGTTTCACTGGCTAAGAGTGCCATGTAAAAATACAAAAACATGGCCATTACGTTGGTTTTGTGAAAAAACACACACATGTGTGTATATATATACACATGTATATACACATATACACACATACATCCTGCATATACACACATACATATATGTGTATAAACAATATATATATATGTATATATACAGGATGTATATATACATATATGTGTATAGATAGAGGATTTATATATGTATGCATATATGTGTATATATACAGGATGTATATATATACATATATGTGTATATATACAGGATGTATCTAAACTATTTATTGAAACAAACTTCGGGAGGTGATACCCGGGATGAAAACAAGCAAAAATGTTTCTTTGAACAAACGCCCTGCAACGCGTTGCTATTGAGTTACCAGACGTACATTAGCCACATAACAGGGCGATACCTGGGTCATGTCGAACAGCTGCACAGGCGTTATTAATACGCTTTTGCAAGTCGTTGATGTCGTTAACCGGCGTAGCATACACCACACTTTTCATGTGTACCCACAGCTAATACATAGTTCAGTGAATTAAGGTCAGGAGACCGTGCAGGCCAATGCACTGGACCACGACGCCCGATCCAACATGACAACACAGTAGCTGGCGGTAGTGATACATGCTACCACAATGTGCAACGTCTGTAACTCAATAACAACGCTTTGTAGGACATATGTTAAAAGGACCGTCTTTGTTTGTTTTCATCCCAGGAATCACCTCCCGACGTTTGTTACAATAATTTGGATACACCATGCGTGTGTGTGAATATACTAGCGTTTAGTGAGTTTGCGTAAGTTTCGAAAGGAAGACAAGTTATTCTCGACTGAATAAATAGTTTCAAAATAATTTATCCGTGCTCGATATATACCAGGTGAGGCACCTAAGGCAAACCACCTGAATAACACTGCCGATTTCAGTGGTGTAAGAAAATGTTCCAGACAAAAGTTGCTTGGGCCCAAGGCGCTAACAACTTGATAGCGACAATGTCCCCGTAGGTGGAAAGGTAAATAAGAAACAAATGTCAACTTCGTTTATTGAAATGGAGTGATAATATTTATTAACACTCCTCGACACTGCTTGGGAGCGATATTACACTGTTTTTGGGTCGAGTAGCGTCTTTGTTCTGATGCGATACAGAGTGGTCGGTTTCACGAGGAGTGCGTGTTTCGCATACGTGGGGCCTCGACCCTGCCTAGGCTTTCTGTTGATTAACGATATAGACGGATGGTCGAGTGAGGGATGAAGCCGATAATTTGGTCGGTTGTGTGGATGACGCGTGGCGACGTAATTCGACGTTCGGGCAGACAACTATGGTGTCAGCCACTGACCAGCCGAATTAATTCCAGGCACCGGGAATGCAGCTGCGGACGTCGAGGACATGAGAATCGCGTAATGTAGGGTTAAGTTAAGTTAATATTAAGGGCAGTATAAGTAGAATTGAGTTATCGGCTAAACTCTGTTGAGTTGTTTCAGAGATACGTCAATTCAAGCCCTCTAGTTTAATTAAGTTTGAATTTATGAAAGTTAATTAAATGGAATTTAATTAACTGAACCAATCTAGTCATTTGTTACTTTCTGATTGTTCATGTTTCTGTGGTTTAAGTGTTGATAAGGCAAGTAACTAGAAATAAAACTTATGTCATTTTTATAGTTACTAAATGTCTCCCGTTTAGAAGTTGGGGTATTCTTAAACAGAGTTAATAATTTATTTTCTGAACATTAGTAATTCGCTTAAATAGCTCCTTCTGGGACATCAACTAATTGCACGATCCGAGAGTGCACCTCTCCTTGTTAATGATCTAATTTCTGTTTTATGCCAAGCGAGTATATCATTTGACAGTCTTTATTTTACGGTCCCACAAAACGGCAACGCCACAATATAATAATAGTTCACATTCCTTTATGTCGCTTTGTCTCGTAAAATATCAATTTGTAAAATCAGTTGAGGAAAAACAGCATCTCACTCTAGTGATTCCGCAAATGTTTTCTCTTAATTAATTTGCTAAAAACATAGCAAAATAATCGAAGGACTTTAACTAATAACAAATTCAATTTTATACACCCGAAGACATGAAACATAGCATAATTTCCATAAAATAAAAAAAATGGACTTCACACTTTTTTATAATTATATTTTATAAACACATTTTTGCTGTTTTTAGAACACGAAGGCATTACCTTAATTTGATATATATAATATATATATATATTTTTATATATATATCAAATGTATTATTACAAAAATTGAATGGCAGTCAAAGATCAAATATATGCAAAATATCGTTATATATAACAATTTCCCAAAAAGTGAGAAATTTAGCCTGTGTGATTTTATATAAATATTATTTCTACCCTTAAGCTTCAACCGCCGGAATTTGAATTTTATTTTTAACCAATAGAAACTAAAATATTTTTTTTTACTGTAACTCCGCCCACTTGACATTTGAATATTTATTTTGAACAGATAGACAGTAAACGAATTTATTCCCTACATATCGTGGCTACTCCAGCCTGGAATCTTAAACGGTCAATGAAACTTTGGTTTGCATCTATTCTGAAGCTTCCCACTACATGACAGGTTTAAGTAATTAAAGTTCTCAACTATGAATACCACGTAAAATATTTCAGTAATACGAAATTACGAAGAATAAAATACACAATGGTCTGTAAACTACTGCTCTGCTCATTATTCACACAGTGTGATAACATAAACTTCTGTTGTACTTCAGCAATATAGCAACATCGTAAAAACAATGAAAATAATATACAACAATTTTCTTTGCATGAAAAATCAGTTCAGTGTAGGGTGGTTTTTAAAAGAAACGACGTTTTAATGTCTACTGTTTAACTGTGATACTGTAAATTCCATTAAGTAAACAAGACCTAAGACCTGCTGTAAAGAAAAACTTCATCAAAATCCACCCAGTAGTGCATTTGTGATTCCGACAGAAAAATATTTGGAATTTTTAAAAGGGTTCTTAACGCTTTAAATAATCAGCGACAACCACTTATCAAAATTTTTTTGGATGTTTGAACTAAGTTTTGGACAAATTTATTATAATTGCTATAATAAATTTCTTGTATCTCATTTCAGAAAGTAGGTCGTTTTTCTGTATTTCCGTAATATGTAAAGACTAAAAAGTGTAATTTTGAAATTAAATTTTGAAAATAGATTTTTAATATATTTTTTTTCCTGGAAATGATATCACATACCGTACAATATTGGCACGCCGTGCAATATTTTGCACATTCAATTAAAAATTTTTTTTTACGATATAGTTTTTATGGAACTGCTTGGGATGTAGAGTCGACAGCTACTGATTGCCACGCAAGCGGTTCCAAACTTAGACGAAGTCAAGTTCGTGTTTTCTTTTGTGAAGATGCCGTGATTATTCCGGACGGGAGGTCAACGTAACTTCCTTCAAAACGCTAAGCAGCAATTTTTCTCCCTTTATACGCGTTTAGTATTTATCGACGGAGCGGAAAAAAGGAAACAATGGG
>NQII01000363.1:311821-388572 GCA_002778355.1 Clitarchus hookeri | reverse complement strand
TGATTCTCCTAGGTAGAGCAATCGCAATGGCAGTCGGGATGCGTGACCAGACAATTCCGCGTTCCTTCCCCACTCTGCTACTTCGCCAACCTTCCCTCCTCCGAGTTTCGAGAAAATTGCGGGCTCGAAAAGAAAACGACCGTAGACCACTTGCGGTTACTCCCAACTTTTCTGAAGTCCTGTGTAAGTTCTGCCCCCAGGATATTACTCCGCCTCATGCAAACAAAGCTTAACCGACTCTACAAAAGTACACCAGAGGGACAGCGCACCGCATTCGTGCGCGCACTCAAGTGTAATAATATTTTGAATTTGAACTTTTTCTTCGGCATTGGAGCCACGGTAGCTGAGCGGTTAGCCTGCTCGCTTCCCATCAAGGCGAACCAGGTTCAATCCCCGGCCGGGCCAGTCCCGGATTTTAGCATGTGCCGCTTGTCAGCGGGTTTCCTCGGGGATCTCCCGTTTCCCCCGCCTTTTCATTCCAGCGCTGCTTCATGCCCATCTCAATTACCTTCATCGGCTGTATATACCTCGCTGTTAAGAGCCACCCAAATCTCTTCACTCACTCACTAGGCATTACCAACATGTCTGTTTTCGCCCTGTTTTACTCACGTCAATTTTAAAAGATAAATAAAAATTAAAAATCTAAGTTTACCAAAAATAAGGTTCTTTTATGTTAATGCTAGTATAAAACGTTTGTGATATATGGTGTATTTAGGAAACAAACTAGAACGTCATACATGGGGTGATTTGTCAAATGTTTAGTTCAAAAGTTTGTAGGAACCGCGGATAGGCTATGAGCAAACAGCGATAAACTTCGCATGCCGCGGCAGAGTGAGACAAATATTCAGTAGGCGGAGGGTCTTGATATAGTAAGAGACAAAGTTATTGCGACTCGAAATAACTATAAAAACATCACCGTATCAATATTTTCCAACCTGGTTTCTCTTACAGGTTTGCATTAAAATGTTGTGTTTGTTAAAGTTTAAATTTTAAAATTTTTTATTATTAATACGTGGAAAATAAATTATCTAATTTTTCTCTTTAATATGGAGTACTGGTTTGTTGATTTTGAAAACTGGTGGACTTATGAAAATTCAAACTAAAGCATTTAATCGAATTTCTCATATAATTCCCAAATAAATCCATACAAAGTCTTTGTAAAAAATTTTAAATTTGAATTATGGGAGAAATTACAAATACGTCTTCAGACTTTTCACATCAACGTGGAAACGAAATGACGAAGTTCTTTTCACGGCGAGGAAAACACAAAAAAAAAAAAAAAAAAAGACTGGATAAGAGCGAGGTAGGCAGCTGTGAGGTCCGGAATATGATGTATAACGCCGCCTGCAGATGTGTGAATGCCTTAGTGTGTCGCCACGTGCGGTTGACACGTTGCGTCACGGGGTTCCGTGAGGGTTCGAGCGGGCAGGTGTACGACATANAGCCAACACATTTATTAAAGATGCGTATCTGCACTTTGTGAGTCAAAACACCGCATCGTATTGTTAGCGGCGATTGTGATGTAGACATTATCTACTACTTTATATATATTTTTTTTTAATTCGCCGACGGAGGGGGAGGGGGGCACAAGCCTTATTCAGAATACGACCGTGTCATCCTTCCTATCTGATCGCCTGTGAATAATTCTCCCACTGACAGGTCGTACTTCGTGAGGGAGAAATACAGGATACGCAAACGATAAATAGATAGTTGCAATTTGCGTGTCTAGTTTTGAAAAGCTCTGTTATCAATATTCACACATTGAAATTCGAGCAGTTAAACCATATAAGGAAATTTAATTGCGCCCCATGCAATCGTGGTTTAGTTTACTTAATCACGTTTTAAATTTTTCCACATTACAATTTGACCTTAATACCTAGTTATTTTTACAGTCAGATATCTTCCACGATCAGACGAAATAATCTGTGATCACAATGAACTAATTCAAGTTGTTTCTCCGTTATAAGACCCTTGAGTACAAAATATCCTTGTGAAGTAGGCCTACTAACAAAAGAATGAATTTGTAATTCAAAAATTCTTCTTTTGGGATTATTTCATTTGATAGTTGTAATGAAATACATTTACTAGGGTCACAATCATACTTGATAGTTTGTAGGAATAGTTAAAATGTTAATTTGATAGTTAAAATAAATTTAAATTATTATTTCGCAGTAGGGTATCAATGATTTTTTACTTATCTTCAGTTGTAGCGAACCAAATACTTGGTTTTTCTTTTACCTTAATTTTTGCACATTTATGTCTCTTTTTTTCGAATATAGAAAGTAAATCACTTGGTAAAAAAAAATTGAATGGAATGGTCAGTTTATGGATTTTGCTACCCTTCGAAAACAAAGCTGGCCTTCTGTCAGAACCGCGGCGCAGTAGGCATTTCAATTATAAGTTAACATTTAAAGATACGAAATTTTTTTTCATTCTTAAATACGTAAAACTTGTATCTGGGCATTAGCAAGTTCCACGAAACAAATGCATAAAGAAGCATTATCTGACTACTTTCTCACAAACGAACTTAAATTTTGGTAAAATGTTTCCCTTATATATCTTAAATATTTTATATCCTCACGGTTATTTTCACATTCACTTCGTTATTAGTTTAAACACGATGTCAGATGATGATAGACACATCTGAAGACGGCTTTTTTTAAGAGGAAAGCTGTGCCATTCTATCAAGAGGCATTCTGTTTCTTACAATTTTTTCTCAGTGTGATTTTAAATTTTATTTATAAATTATAGCGGTCATTAATACGCCATGAAAAATTCTGAGAATTTATTTTAGTGGGAGCTAGTCAATAACTGCATAATAGTACGTAGTGATTCAGAAAATCGTATTATTTTTACTGCATTTACTTATTTTTGTAAATGGTAACGTTTTTATTTATATGGGGTCATGTAAATACAACAGGCCCCCATAATTATTCACCTTGCCTTCTTAGCGCCCAAAAGTTTTTTTTTTTTTTCATTTTTAGTTCATTACTATTTTTTTATTTGTTGTGTGAAATCAAAGTCAGAAAAAAGTATGACAGTGGGCGAAAAATACTTTTCAAAAACGAAGGAAACGCATTAATAGTTATTTTAAAAATGTATTTCTTTCGTACAAATTAAAAAAAATTAACAAAATTATTATGTTAGGCTACAGCTCAAAGTGATTATTCACGCAATTAGAGAGCCACAAATAATATTGTTTTGCAAAACTAATTTGCCCGTATTCCAATTTTAACTTTTGAGATACAATTTTAAGCCGAAATAGGTAGACGTCAAACATTACTGCAGGTAAACCAAGTGTCGGAATGCAAAGAAACTGCAGCATTCCACTCAAGTGACTTCAATAAACACTTAAGTTGAACCCAAACTTTGAGTTCAAACAACTTGATAAAATTTGTAACAATAAAGTTTTAAGTTGTAATTCTCACATTGGGGCTTAAAAAAAGACGAATGTTATTTTTAAAATGATTTCATACTTTTATCAAGTTATTATTGATACGTTATCTTAAAACAACTGAAAACCTTTAAAATATAGGAGGGGGGGGGGAGATATATATTTTTATCTTAAACACATTTAAGTTAAACCCCCATAAGAATGTTTACGCTTACAGAAATGCGGATTCTTGTTATATGATTCACTAGCAATCCTAGGATAGACCACAATGGGTCGCCATCGAACTCTCGCTGTCGTAAGACCGGGAACCGAAGTTTCCATAATTCGCTGGTATGCGTTTAACAAAATAATAGTTTGAAGTCCGGAAGACATGGGTCAGGACATTGAGCCGACGACGGGCCGCTGGGTTTCTGTTTGAGATGGGCTCCTTGACCGTATATAAACCTGTTAACCACTGTTGCTACGAGTATATTAATACATTTACGCGTTGGTGTTTCAGCGGGGGAGCGAAGCTTCCCTCCAGTCGCTGTGACTGGAGTGTTGTAGTGTCGTGATGGCTTGTCTAACATGTTGCAGCGTTGTCGGTAAGAAACTAGTTAAACGCGCGAACCCCCTACGACTATAGTAGCAGTTGATCATCGTAACCTCGTTCTAGAGCTAACCTTGCGGCGCTGTAAGCTAGGGTCCAACCTCACAATTACAGACTGTTCACGGTAAGCTGAGCACTTTTGAAAGCCCTGCTTACATGTACACTGTGTATTCTTCAACTATGTATAAAATTAACATTGCCATGGGCCTGATCACTTTATTCATCCGTCCGCCAAGCAAAGCCGTGAAATCATTGGAAAAGTAAATACTTAAAATATATGCTCATTTTTACACTTAAACGCATTAAAAAAGCAGAAAACAAAATATGTAATTTCAATATTCATGAATATCCACCTGACACTTTTAATTTAACATTAAGACTTAGAACTACTTTCACTTCTGCCGTTACCAAATATGCCAGCCGCTGAGCCCATTAAAGTATATGCCGGCAGTGATAGTGACATTTTTCGAAGGTCGATTATAAGATTACTCAGTCAACAGCAACAGAATATATTATCCATTGTCATATTATCGTGAGTCTTTTGTGAAGAAATTAGTACACTTGACTAGCGCAGTTATTTCGGGTAATATTTGTACCAGCCTGCACCACTTTGTGCCACTTGCTTAGTTTAATTCCAATTTAAGGCTTGACGATTACTTTCACATCACTGTGTTCTTCATAACAAACATACAGACAGTTAAATATGGAATATACTTCAAGATTGAGACTACAGAGCCTGAAAATATGCATTGCAAAGTTACCCCAAACGACTGTATCGAAACTGTGTTATCAACCTAGGTCAAAGCTAGGGACAACCAACAATGTTGATGTACGCACAGTGGGCTCGGGGGTGATGCTTTTTTATACCTTCTCGGTGAACCCAGAGGAGGCGACGAATTGAGAGAAATCTGGAAGGCTCTTGAGAACCGATGAGGGTGAAGCGAGGTGAGCATGGAGCGGCGCCAAGATACAAGGGCAGGGGAAACGGGAGATCCCCGAGAAAAGTCGCCGACCTGCGGCATCGTCCGGCACAACTCCCCACGTGCGAAAATCTGGGAGCGACCCCTCCGGGAATCGAGCCGGATACGTCTTAGGTGGGAGGTGAGTAATCTGACCACTACACCACCGCGGCCCCAGAAGAGGCGACGAGCGATCTGACGACTTCACCAACGGCGCCGCCGCGAACAGGGCAGCTGGCCCGGCAGCGTGTCCACCGACGAAGCAGCGATCTTCCCCGCCGGCTGTCGTGGCGGGGAAAAAAGTTGTCAGATCGCTATCCCGGCGGCACTTATTATGTAAGGCGTGTTTACATAATACGCGGCGTCTGATCGGCCTCCCACCACCTGGCCCTGCGTCGCGCTGCCAGAGAATCGGCCGCTCGGTGAGGAATGACCCGTCACTGCGACATGTTTATGCAAAGATTTTGCGAACCCCCTGGCGGCTACCCAAGCCTCCTGCGATTCTTCGCGCTGTTAAGGAATCGGTTGACACCGAGTATGTACATTTATGTAAAACACCTGGCGAACATTTTTTTTTAAACTAAGGCCTTCTATAAATATGCTTTTCAAATTCTGTGGCCGGCGAGCACTTTAACCCGATCGCTGTTATAGTCCATTCACTGTTATTTCCAAATTTTCTGAAACCCTGCTAATGTTATACTTTCAGGACATTCCTCCACCTCATGCAAACAAAGATTAAGGGTCTCGGACCCCAACAAATTAATTATTTTATAATGTTCCAAATATTGTTCATCTCGTACTGATTGTATGTGATAATTCCTTCGAATTAAAAAAAAATTACACTTTATGTTTTATGAATAATTATATGTCAAACGCAAATTTCTTCTGATTTTTTGCAGCCGTAATGACAAATACTAACTAAATTGCACAAATGAAAAAAATTACAACATAAACTAATGCCCTGGGCTACTGCTTGATACCATGTTATCACCAATAACAGCTGATAATTTTTTTTATTTTAAAAATGTGCAACATTTAAAAAATATTTTTTACATATTTATGGTTTGTTAATCGGTGATCACATTTATGGCACACGGTAGCCCATGGGATTTGTTTACTTTGTAAATTTATTCATCTGTACAACTTGGTTAGTATTTGTTATTAGGACTTATAAAAAAACAGATAATTTTATATTTGATACCAAATTATTCAACAATTTAAAGGCTATGACTTTTTTATTTGAGGAAAATGACATCACATACAAATTCGTACGAGTTGAACTAAGTTTGGTATAAATATAAAATTATTGATTTCTTGGGGTGCGACACCCAGGAAATTACGCCAAAGGGACAACGCACCGCATTCGTGCGCACTCAGTGTAATAATGTTTTGCAGAAGAATTATTTATTACTAGGCATTACCAACACACCTATTTTATCTCTTATTTTAGTCATATTAGTTTTAATTTAAATATTACAATTTATAAATACAATATAAATAAAATTACGATTTAATAAAAAATGAGACATTTTTTATGGGAACACAATTATAAAAAGCTTGTGATACATGGCATATTTAGGAAACAACCAAACACGTCATAAATGGGGTGATTTTTTAAAGGTTTGTTACAAAAAGTTTGAAGGAACCGCGAATAGACTATGTATTTTTATCTCTTGCTCTGGAGACGTGGTGCTATAGCTCCCGAACACAACAGCAAAAACGATTATTAGAAATCAGAGATCAGAAGGTGTAGTTGAAGGGTGCTGTATACCCTTTCCGCCGATCTGGAGCTGTTCGAGTCTCAGAGGCAAGGGAGCGATAACGAAGAGACTGAAACGGGCTTCAAGTGCGCCATCGCCGCTACGCGCTATGCTCGAAACTGGCGTGCGGTATTTTCGTAGTGTTGCGTGTAGCTTCGAGTCTTTGAGCGGTGACCCTACAAATTTATTGATAGGCAAGTCTGCAGCAAAGTTAAATACGGGCTCCTAGCGTAGATTTGCTCGTGACCGGGTAGAATGTCATAAGACGCAGCAGCCTGGAAAAAAATCCTTCTAACGATGTTGGATGGTTCCATAATAATATTTATAGCATTATCTTATGTCTTGAAGGCACCATTCTATACTTGTGTGAGGCATATTTTCTTGTCTTAGTAAACCTATTTGGGACACGTTCAATAGTTCCGCGGAAGACCCGTATTTCAAGCATACTGCAATGCAGTTCAAGCACCAGGCAGGAGACGATGGGCTTCGGCACTAGAGACGGCCGGGTGTACATTGCCTATAGGTTATTCACGGTAAAGTGAGCACTTTTGAAAGCCCTCTCATTTGGAATAATAGTCAATGAGTATATTTTATTTTATCATTAGACGTTCACTTTAGAGTGCTGTGGAATATAAACAATGTGTTTATTACTTACACGGCAATATTGATTTAAAATGGTGGTTAAAGGATAAAAAAATGGCTGAAAGAGAAAAGTAACCAGGGCCTCAAACGTTCTCACTTTACCGCTAACAGCCTATATCTCAAGTAAATGCTTATAAGGGGGCAGGGACGAAACACATTATTCCATAGTAGATATTAAATGAGTTATAGACAAGTTTGTAATATGAGTTTCAGTTAGTTTTGCACAGACTATAACTAACAACATACGTTCTTACTTGGCGAATTTTCATATATTTGGACATGTGTTTGTCTTATTTCTCTACAGTGCGTGATGAGCGATTAACTAGCACAGTCGCTCAAGTAGATTCATTTCAGTAAAAAAGATGCATAGCTTTACCCTGACTGAAAGATATCTGTTAATTCAGCCCTATTCCTATCCTCCTCGTCTTCCTCAGTAGCGATAAGCCAACCTGTAGCCTCGAACGCTTGGTTTACTGAGTGTTATGTGATGGCATAACGGGAGATGACATATAATCTAAGTTGGGAAAACAGTATTTGGGCCTCTTTGTTATTTGGTAATGATATTTACATAATTCTGTAATTTTAAAAATGCCACCTTACTCTGAATTTTGGCTAGATATACATTATGCCCTTCTGTGACGCAGAGCTTATTTATTTAGGCTACAGCCCTTTCAGGCCGGCTTTAATTTACGGTTTTAGGTGTTGCAAAAACATATTTATGATGCGTGCTGTACTTAAATCGACAAAACAGTTATATGAACCTATTATGACGTAAACCAGTAAGACGGTTTGAAAATATTTTACCCATAGGTAAGATATTTGGTCATTAAGCTACGCAGAGTGCATTACAGACAAAAAATTACCTACACGTACGTAATGATCACAATATTGTGTGCATTGGGTCTGAATAAGTCAAAACAATTCAAATGAACACAGATTTTTTCTAAATGCTTAGGATATTTCTTATGGTTTCGTGAAATGATATCTATGATATTTTGATAAAGTACCAAATCATTTGAAAAAAAAATCTAAAATTTTTTTAGTGTTGATACGAGAATAATAACTTCAGACCTTCATTGGCACAAATTTTAAAAAGTGATTTTAACACACGTTAAAATTTAAATACGGGCGAACAACATAACAAATTTCCAATAAATATTTTTCATGACTTTTTTATAGTATGAGTAATTATTTTGAGCTGTAGCCTAACGTACTTACTTTGTTACATTCTGAGATATAATACTAAAATGATACAAATTTAAAATTTCTGTTATTCGTTTCATTACTTATAGAAAAATAATTATTCTCCATATGGCATGTTTTTTTCAGACTATAATTTAATTTCACAAAAAAATAAAGAAATATATTATTAATGTATGAAATAATTTTAACCTTTGAATGCCCTTAACATAATGCATGCAGAAGAAGTGATAAAGGGGTGAAGTGTCCAGTATTTTGGCGGCGGAGTTGTAGTTGGTTTGGAAGAGGAAAGGAAGAAACTGAAAATGACAATTCAACCCGAAAATATCTAGGCAAAAGGCTTGCCGTCTCGTCAGCAGCGAGGTAGTTACAAACGGAGCAAGTTGTTCTGACAAGCAGGAACGGAAGATGAATCGGCCACGGGCCTGTATCAATAAAACACCCTAGCACTCCCGTGGAGTGATTTCAGAAAGAAAAAAACACGGATAACCGAAATCAGTGTGACCGGGAGCCAAACCCACTACGCAAACCCGCTCAGTAACATCCTGCACTTAAAACGAATGAGCAGGATTATCACGACCCACCATCTCACCAAACTACACTGGCTTTTCGACTAAACGCCGCGCCGTGTTGTCCACTACGAGGCGACAACGCCCTGACAAAAGCGAACTGCTTTTACGAAAAATGATCACATACTGCGTTCAAACAACGACAACTAACGAAAGCAAATAACTTTCCGACGTAAACTGCATACTAGCAACTAGATTTGAAAATAAAACAGAACACATCGACCCTTAAAAAAATTATTGTGTGAAAAAAGAAATTGCGGATTTCTAGGCACCCACTCGCTTTCAGCATCCGCTCCATTAAAACTCCAAGAACACAAATGCTGCACGATAAATTACTCCCACCCAACCCAAAACATTTATAACTAGATCACACGCTCATTCTTTCAACACACGCGAGTAACTGTCTCTTGAGGGTGGAATAAACTGGTCGCCTCCCACCAAGGCAAACTGGGCTCGATTCCAGACGAGAAACGTGGCGGGCGTTGCCGTTGGCCAGCGCGTTTTCTCGGCGTACTCCCGTTTACCCTGCCCTTGCATGCTGCCTCTGCTCCATCTTCACTACATTTCACCCTCGCCGGTATTCAAGATCTCGCTGTTAAGCATTGAACAAAAACTTTTCAACTCTCTCTAGCTCTTTCTCCCTCCATCTCTTTCTTTCTCTCACCCCCTCCTCTCTCTCTCTCTCTCTCACTGCTTGCGTACCTCGTGCCTCAGCTGGTTCGGTGTGCTGTACATAGAGCAATTTTAAAAGCATTGCTTACATTCTTTTTTCATTCTATTTATTAACATTCCATAGCCACGTACTAAAATTTAAATATCGTGATCCAAACGACAACTATCCGAATATTACCGTCGAGTACGTGGGATGCGCAAGAAGGCGGTAGGCATCATTCCAGCTATCCCATTTTCCAGCAACCAGGGACGTCACCCCTTCTGTGTTAATATACAGCGATTGGTCACTACTGACGTTTTCTATAAGTATTCGTAACTTACGGTAAACTGCTTGCCTGATACCTCATAAAATATGTTAATATGTTATTAAATACCCTTGGCCTGAATTAAAACTTGTGTTATGTTCATGCATAACCGCAGGTACAAACCTACGACACACAGTAAGAGGGGTAGAGAGGGATGAAGAGTGATAAGTTTAAAATGAACTTGGTTATGGTCACAGGAAGTTTGATACCTGCAGCCCCCTTCCCCCTTCTCCCTCTGGGAATCTGAAGACGGCGCCTAGGCATCCGAGCACCAGTCAAGGAACAATGTTATTTTTTTCAGAAACATGTATGTGTTACTTGTGTGGCTGTGTTATAAAGGCTGTTCGCGGCTAAGTGAGTACTTTTGAAACTACATTTGAAAATTGTCGCTCTGGCCTGCACTCAGTAAAGTTGGTAACAACGGAAGGGAAGTAATTCCATGTCTAAACATTTGTGAGTATTGAAATTATTTCCTTTGCTTTATGATTTTTTTAGTGCATTTAAGCTAAACTAACAAATTTGTAAAATATTTAATTTTCTAATAATTTCGAAGTTTCACTTGACCGACGCACGAATAAAGTAACCAGGTCAATGGCAATGTTAAATCTACATATGGTGGAATAATGCACAATGTGGATACAAGTAGGTCTTACGCAGGGCTTTCAAAAGTGCTCATTTTATCGTGAACAGCCTATACAAAAGAAAAGCACTTATGTGGCCCAGTATTATAAACAATGGTACGTGTGTTCAGTGAGGACTTATATCGCTGCAAAGCCTCCGTGTGTGTCACTCTAAACCAATAAAATTTCATAGAAGACACAAGCAAAAAGTAAGCAAAATGTGATGTTTTTGCTTTGCTTCCTTTGTTTAATATCCGCTTATTTCATTCTTTGGAATTCTCTTTCTGTTGAAAACACCAATCCTAGGCTTATTCTTGTGTTTGAGTGTGTTTTTATTACGTTCTGGCCAGTGGCACATCTAGAAACTCATTAATGAGGCGACAACACGAGGGGCGGGACAATGTGCATTCCGTTCAAGCAATATGCTTACCCGTAAGCAGTACAGTTTAACGCTACACATAAATGAGGATTGGATCTCAAAACACTTTCTCTTTTTTTATTGTATGTTACTACTACTCTCTGTCTCATGTAACTTGGCAAAATTTTGACAGTTCGACGAAAGTAGCGCCAATGTTTGCTTTTCGTTTATGTATCCTTTCGTCATCAGCTGGTGCGTCAAGTAGAGGCTGTATTTTTTGTCAACACGCTGCCAGCTAATCCACTTGCAGTTGTACTGTAATGCTAAACCAATTTTAAGGTATTTTAGACTGACATCTGTCTAAAAAATTCGTATGTTATAAAAAAAAAACATCCTTGCAAAAAATTAAAATATATGCTAACTCTTTTTTAATTTGTCCGAGACAGCGAATTTGGGTTAACATTTGCGAGACGGTAGTTGTAACTATTATAACGCTTTGGACGCCATAGCTAATATCACTGGAACTAAAAGTAATTCGGGAAACTTGTTTGACCACGCATTTTTATTCGCCAACAACTCACCAATGACAATTGATTGCAAAGCAGTAATTCTGCTATTACTGATACTGAACAGTTCGAGTTGGTAATATGTGACGTGGAATAAAGTAAGAATTTGTTAAAAACTACTCATGCGTGCCCCACTTTTTTCGTTTTATTAATACTATATAGTAACAACACGGAAACAAAGAAATGGGTTTTTTGCATAACAATGTGGCGTATAATTTACGTAGACGAACGATTACCAGCCGAATACAAATGACTAGTACTCAAAATCGCTGTACACGAAATATACGTTACTTTAAAAATTATACAGAGCTCGCAAAAAAAATATAACTATTGGTATATGTTCGTAAATTTGTTATATATTACACACAGGAGCTATTCTTTTCCTGCTGGTAATGCTTAAGGAAAGAACGGACATATGGCGCCCATGGCATGACAGTGCGAGGTGTGAGCCATTTGTGTTGCTCAACAGGTAGCAGCACGTTGGCCAGCCTCTTGATCCCGTCTTTTTAAAAGTTGACTCGTCTTCTATTACTGGCTCGGAACAACACAAATTAGAATATATTTAGTCAAATTATTTAAAAAAATAATTCAACAATACTATGCAATATTTCTGTATGCTTTTGGAATTAATATCAAGAACGTATGGAAATAATGGATTGAGAGTGGGGATACGACGTGAAAAAGGTGTTGAAGTTGCATTTCATTTGGATGCGGATTGTTTTATTGTGGAATTTATTTTGAACACCTATACATTACTACTTTATCACGAAGTTTAGTTTGTAACACTAACAACCACTGTTTTGTGACCTCGTAAAATAAAATATATTAATTAATCTAGGAACTCTTTCTTATCGCGTATTTTCTGCTTGTCTAATGTGCGTCGGCAGTGCACTCAGAATAGCCAACGTAATATTAACTTTTGCTCGTTCGTGCATCAGCTGATACGGGATTTTGTAAAAGACAATTTGTTTGTTTCGTATACCTCGATTTGCCACTCACTGACTGTCAAAATCTCGCCAACTTATATGAGACAGAAAATACACTATGCGTATGTAACAATACTGTTTTATTAACAGTATACTTAGTTTTAAGAACAGAATTTTTCTCTGAATAAAATAAAATTCCAATAAAAATGGGAGGCAAAACCCCCTTAGCATCCTTTAAGGATCTTGGCTTTCTGTGAAACACAGAAAAGTTATGTACCGGTGTACATCCAAAACAATAGTGCATTCGCTCACTCACCGCCATTTCAAAATAATTTTAAAAAACTTGACACGTTTTTAATAATATGCTGGGGCATAATACTATTTAATTAGACATAAATGCTATTGCAAGTAGGTCAATCAGTGTGTATATGCTTGCAAATACACGCAGGTTTTATTAAAGTTTTATTACGAAAGTGCTTAGGTAAATGCGAAATGAACGTAACATCGTGTGCAGTTCACGATCTCTCTTCTACGTGTGCACTGTTCGCTGTATAAATAGTTCCCTCGGGCAATTTCCTCTTTCATGCACTGCCCTTAACCACACGGCAAGCCCACTAGCATCAAGGATTTTCAATAGTGGTGTAGCATAACAACTGCGAAGTTCGCGTGTTGCATTATAAACGTTCCGCAATGTGGTAATCTTCTGGGGACTGAAAAAATCAAGCAGCGAACTGAAAAGAACTGCAGACCATCAATTCTTTTTGCTGACGGGAGCACCAAGGCAAAAAAAAGTGGGACTTGCGGTTACCTTAATATTAACCTGGTCGTGATCGAATACGAAGGGCAAAGGAAGGCTGCTTTCGTCATGCAGGTAGGTAGGTAGGTAGGAAGATAGGTAGGGCATAAGGTGTGGTCACACCCATCCATAAAGGAGCATTGCGATGACGGTGAAAAATAGCATAAACAAGCTTCACGCTTATTCCGTTTCCTCAGAATTTTAAGCGGTGACTGTATTGTTTTAAAATAGCATTTTCACTACAATTTAAAAAAACGGTTTTACATAAGAATAAATATCGTAAACAGAGGACCAATCACAGCGATGATTGCTGACTTTAACACTTTTCAACGACAGTATTCTTATTTTTCAATACCAAATTTATGAATGGGCAATTAAAAATCGACATTCATTTCTGCCTAAAAAAATTTTTACATCGAAATATTATATATATATATATATTGAAATAGACACAGCTGCTTACATGATACCCACGTGATGACTAATGAAGCCTGTTAACGTCTCTTTGACAGTGGAATCATTAGATAAGGAGCAAGTTTGAGTGAAGATATTTGGGCGGCTCTTAACAGCGAGGTCTTTAGAGCCGATGAGTGTGAAGTGAGGTGAGTATGGAGCAGCGCCGAAATGCAAGGACGGGGGGAAACGTGAGATCCCCCAGAAAACCCGCTGATCAGTGACATCGTCCGGCACAATTCCCACATGGGAAAATCAGGGAAGCGACCCCACCGGGAATCGAACCCAGTTCGCCTAGGTAGAAGGCGAGTAGTCTAACTACTACACTACCGTGGCCCCTCGCTCGTCTTTGGTCACGCAGTGAGGAGAGAAGAGTTAAATAGCTAAGTAAGTAAATTCAGCGCAGAGGAAGATTAAGTAATAAGTATGATAAACAACCAGGAAGGTAATGCAAGTTATAAAGGAGTAAAATTACTGCGGGAACCGCACAGTTTTGGCGGACGCGGACACACAAAGGAAATTGCTGGTAATTGGTAGATGTTGAACTGAACCACCGTAAATCTTTTCCACTGTCAGAAAAAAGATTCCCTCTGATCACGTAAATGGTTCCGTTTTAGTGATTTTGTGTGGTTTTTATTTACTTCGAGTGAACCCAGTATCCCGACAGACAAAATTACAAAAATTTGTCAGATTCATACGCCAAAATCTATAACTAGCAGCGTTATATGTTTGACTAAAATTACTGATCAATATTCGTTACTAAACAATCTAAATACTAAACTACAAGGGAAAATACCAATAGGAAAGTTAGATATTTAAGTAAGATTGCAGGGAGAGAAACAACTTTCTGGTATCTAAACAAAGTGCATCTACAAACAAATGAACGACAAGGGCATATTGAAAACATCTGCTAACCGATGGAAAAATTTATGAGAGCAATGACAAGCACTCTTGATATCAGATAGATCCCTGCGTATATTTTTATCCGCTGTCAATGGTTAGTTTAATACTGCCGCGGAAAGAAGTCAGTTTTATTCCAAACAGAATTGCACGTATTAATGAATTTGTCGCGATCTTTTTAGTGGTACACAGTTACCCATAGTTTGAGTAATTGTGGCTCAATCACAGTGAAAGCTTGTCACGCAATTAATCTGTCAATTTTCTTGTGCCTAACAATGAGAAAGTGGGTTTGTCAGAAAAGTACTTCAGTGTCAATTTCATTGGTAACAAGCACATGAAATTACAGAAGACGTGGGTCGACTCAGCTTTCGACAAAGGTGTTAACGAAAAACCGTCGCAGAGGCCGGCTGTGTTAAATTCGGACATCAAGAACGAGGTGCGTCGTGCATGCCCGGGCCACCTGTCCTTGCTTGGTTTTTACCGAGGATCGCAACGGACTGCTCTTCCAGCGCGAGCAGTTTCTTGAAAAGTGAAAGTGGACTGGAACCGGCCCGTCGCGTCGCCCAGATATTCAACAGGTGTTTAGGAAGTGCACCTCGTAACTCGAGAACACGCCGTACCTCAGCGGAGCTCCGTTACGACCGGCGGATTTCCCAATTTATTAACAGAGGTTTTTTTTTCCACAGTCATTTCTGCTTTTCCACAACCAACTGTTCTTCGTGCATCATTAAAAACTTAGAATTTTTTTTTCTTCTTTTGAGAGGGGAAGAGAGAAGCAAATACATCTGAAAACTTTCGTCATGTTTGTACAGTATATGTGTAGATACGCGTGTGACTGCTAGAATAAAATTCAGATCGTTGACCGATTGTTTTCAAACGTTGGTATACATTTATACCAACACACAGGCTTGACTTGAAACATTGTTTTTTTTAATGAGGCAATGAAGGTTCACCCTAAATTTTTAATAGTAACACCAGAAGCCAATTATTATGATAATAAAATTATAATTTAGAGATATAAAAATAAAGTGCGAAATGAATTTGTTATATTTAAGTCATTGGAAACGAAACCAGCTGAAAGACGATCGTTCCTAACTAAACTCTTATTGCTGATTTTATACCTATTTTCCTTTTTGTATGTTGTAAGCAAGGCAGATAGTTATATTTTTGGACTGCAAGTATTTTTCCACTTGCCTTTAGAGACACTTTTAAATAATGTGTTTGTCTTACTCATTCTTACAGTATTATCTCTGTATATGAGGAAACATAGCGAGCACTAACATTTGAGTGACTAAAAAAAAAGTCAGTTTACAGGAATCAGATTAATTAATTTATATATCTATTTTTAGAATTTTGAAAACAAAGGAGTTCATTGTGAGACCGGGCTGCACCAATCATTTGTTTGACAAATTATTTCGGAAATTCCTGCAAACATTCAGCGTTTGCATATTATTAAGTAGATAAGTATGAAAATATATTCATTGATATTTCCAATTTTTTTTAAAACTCTGATTCGTACACTTAACGCACTGGCTATTATATTTTGGTTTTACTAGACCTATCAAAGCTACCGCTTTCATACTGGAAGGCTACACTGAGAGGAAGGTTTGTTCCAGTTCCAGTCAACAAAACACCTGTTTATATATGGCCAAATATATATTTATTTGCGCCAACAAAATATTTTGTTGAGTATACAAAACTAGGAAAGCAACACGATTAATTTTGTTCATCCAACAAAAAATACACGCTTGAATGAACAAAACCTATATGTGCTGTGCGAAAAAAGTTAGGGCTGTAAAAAAATGCTAGCTTCAATCAACTGTAGGCCTATTTAATTAGCCACTAATTTGATTGCCTTCAAAAATACAACTCGAGAGTTTTTTTGCATTTTTTGGAAATTAGGATAGTAAATGTGTTCATTAATGCATCTATTGATAGTTGATAATGGTATAAAATTCCTAATATTAAAAGCTTAACAGGAAACTAAAAAGTAAAGCTGTTAAACTTGGAATATTAATTTACTCAAGTTGTCCAGAATTTGAAACGTATGTATATAAAGACATTATAATTTAATCAGCCGCCAGTTTAACTGGCGTTGCTAGAGCGTAGCGCTCGCGTATAAACGATCTTGGCTCGAATATCGTTCGTAATCCAAAGTTTACACTAGTGGAAAATTGAAAATGAACACCTGGACGCAATGGTCCCACATGAATGGAGGTTGTATTGAATTACTATACAGGTTGTACACTGTGTATGATAATGAACACAGGGTCGTACACCTGTGGCCAGAAGCTACAGAGTGTCTTGAATAACAACATCCGTATCTTGTGTAGCCTCCTTTAGCGACGATGCAGTCCTGCAGTCGTGCATAGGGACGATCCTAAAGGTGTCGTTTGTCATCTTGGGGGATAGTGCTCCACGCTAATTCCACCTGTTGTTGCAGTTGGTGGAGGTTTTTTGCCGGTGTTGCAGACCGTACCAAACACCATCCCCTCATGTCCCACACATGTTCAATGGGAGACAGGTCGGGTGATCGTGCTGGTCAGGGGAGCTGACGAACACCTTCAAGAGCGCGTTGGGTAACACGAGACGTGTATGCACGGGCATTATCCTGCTGGAAAAAGACGTCTCCTTGGCGTTGTAGGAACAGCATCATCTTGAGCTGGATGATGTTCTGGATGTAGCGTTAACTGTTCAGTGTTCCCTCAACAAACACCATAGGCATACGGTCATTGCCAGCTATTTCTCCCCAGAACATGATGCCAGGAGTTGGTCCTGCATGTCACTGCCATATACACTCTGGTAGTTGCCGTTCTCTTGGTCAACGCCACACTCGCGAACGTCCGTCATTGGCCTCAAGGCAGAATACGCTCTCATCACTGAACACAACTCCGCGCCATTAATCTCTCCAGTTGCGTCGTTTGTGACACCATCCGAGGCGGGCTGCACTGTGATGAGGTGTGAGAGGAAGCCTGGCAAACGGCACCCTTGATCGTAGCCCAGCGTCCAGCAAACGACTGGTGATGGTCCTCGCTGACACTCTGAGTGCAACAGTGGTCCTAATATGTGCGGCGGTGCCTTGCGATCAACAATGGCTGCTCGTCTTATGCAGTGGTCCAGGCGGAAATCCGTATGCAGCTGCCGTCCGGAACCAGGTGCATGCGTGCACCATCGTTGGACCACCTGCACCACCAATGATGCACAGCAGACACTTCACATCCTACGCGTTGGGGAATTCTTTGGAAGGACCTTCCAGCCTCCTTCAGGCTCACAATACGACCTCGTTCAAAGTCCGTTAATTGCACAAAGTGTGGTCGTATATGCCGTCGTGGCATGTATACAATGCTTACTACACACAGGCCGATGCTTGAAACAACAGGCTACTCTTTCACAGAGTCAACTACAGTTGTATTGGGCTCAGCAGTGTTATGCCTAGTACGTAGTTCCTATTCTGCCCACAGCGCAGCACTTTTAATCACTGCATGTAGTGCCCTCTATCAGTGTCCCATGCGCATATGGTGTTTCCACGACACCGCTTTAGTGGTATTCATTTTTCATTTTTCACAAGTGAATGTTTATATTAACCGAAACTGTTTAATGTACGTAAAGTCAAACAAATCTTTAGATGCACCAAGCAAAATTTAGTTTGGGGCAACCAAATAAGAACATAAGTATAATTCGGTTTCAACTTCAAAATATTTTACTGCCACTATATAAACAATTAATTTAGTTTTACCTAACAAACTTTGTTTGATTCAACGAAACCTTTTTCTCAGTGTAATATTTGAGACCAGATTAGCTTTTGAGCTAAACTAAATTGAACCAACAACCAATAATGGAAGATACATACTCTCGTACACCCTACATCCATGTCTTACCCAAGGAGGCTGCGAGTTAAAGGCGTCGAGTCCCACCTTTCGTCCCCCCCTCCCCTGGATTGATAAGACACGTGGTCGGATACTACTTCAGTTTCTAATAAGTGTTTATAACTTATGGTAAACTGCTTGCCTTATTCATTTTAAAGACTATCTTATTTGTAGGTATTTACATAACCAAAAAACAGCTATGTTTTGGTACAAATTGTTAATTAATTTTAATTTAAACATACAGTGCACCGTAGGAGAGAAAGAAAAAGAAGTTAAAAATTAACGTACGAATGGTCACATAAAGACTGAAACTTGCCCCTTCACCTCTTCCGGAAACAATAACTCGGCGCCTATGCCACGATTTACTTTTTAGTACTAAATAGAGTGTTGTTTCGTGTAATAACTGAAATGGTAAGTAGAAAATGGTTTATTGATAAGATCGATACCAGGCTTCGGTGAGCCAAAAACTTTCTGACGGAAGTTGTCATGTGAGTAGAGTGGCAGTACCCTGCCACAGTGTCGAAATTTCTCAGGGTGTTACCATTTCCTCCCCACGTTCCTGCTTCGCCGCTGCTCTGCCAACATTTAATGTCGCCTTGTAGAAGGAAATCCAAATTATAAAATAATGCGCAGAAGTCTAAAACGCGTCGGGCGACTCGGGATAGTCCATTCCCGCTGCACGGAGGGATGGTGTTGTTCAGTTCTGTAGTGACAGCGGCCGAGAGCGGGGGGATGAGAGCTGCTCCGCGTGTGCGCATTACCTGTCGAAAAAACATGAGTCGTGCAGTGCGGTATTTTTTAACAGCGTGGTAGAAGAGAGCGATGTTATAATTTGAGTGAGTATAGCGCCAGCAGTGTCAGGTAGTTTCCTTCCTTCCAGCTGCGAACGTTCGGGAGAGCCCTCCCCTGCACTGCATCCCTTAAGTTCCCTCCCTGAAAGCTGCGCGATGATTATTGTCTTATTTTAACTTTACTATACATCGTTTGGGCTGGTCACAACTACAGGCCTGTTCCTCAGGTGTATGGCAACTGGCTGCAAATAGCGCAAGCCTCCTCATCATCCATGTTGTTAACACCGGTAGAAATCCGGTGTGGAGGGGGGAGAGAGGGAGAAGGAGAAAGGGAGAAAGAGAGAGAATGGGCTAATTCACTCGTCAGTTAGGAAAGAGAACAAGCTCGAAAAACGGGAGTGTACCATATTATGTACAACAACTCGAGGAGAGCCTGACCTCTCCGAGCTTAGGTCACAGTTGGGAAACATAGATTAAAGACAAGGAAGACCGATTTTCGTCTTCGGCACTTGTCCCCTACTTTGGCTCACGCATCGTCAATATCACATGATCAACAGTGACGAACGTGTTTGTTAACGTCTGAATTTATAACAGACTCACACTTTTATATGAATAAACTACGTAGACTAACTTGAATGTATTCTAGTTGAATTAAAACTAGGCTAGAGAAATGGTGTAAGCATCTCAAAGTAATTAACTTAAATAAACAGTGTATTAACCACAAATACTATCAACGCTGTTTTTGCTAGTGCCACTGGCAAAACAACAATCCAAAGTTGGAACGCGTGTAGTGGCTACTGCGCAGTTGGCGTGAGCCCTCTACTCCATTTTTATTTCGACGGAAGGAAAACTTCTGACCGCACATACTGACCTCAGACCACAGAATGACCCACTGCCAGCTCGGTGTTACCGCAGAATGCCCTTTCTTTTGTCTCGGAATTGTGGCCACTGGAGGGCGGGTGATTAGGTGGAAAGGTCAAAATAGGGGTGGGTTTACTCTACAGACGGCAACAATTATTAATTTTCTTGACGCCTATCTTCCAACCCTTAAAGCGGCACCTGCAAACATTTTTCCGGAATATTTTAGAGTATTTCACAATTGTATTCCTTTTTATAACGTTAATTATGGCCGAAGGAGAAAAAGTACTTACTTTTATATAAGTAATAGTTATAACTTTATGCGTTATTTTGATTCAGATGCTTTATTTAACTACTGGCAAACCAAACGAAGGAAGTTTTAGGACAGCTCATGTTATTTAGTAAGGGATTGGCAAGGCTTAAGTTTATAAATTACACAGCATTTCCCTTTAATTCGAGTGGAACACCCAATGCAAGTTCCGTTGCTTGCAAGAGTTCAGCAGACAGGACTACCAGTAAACCCGCGGATCTTTGTTCCGTTAGCCAATACTTGCTCGATCACACTGGGAAACGGAACAACAACCCCGCGCGTGCTTCGCCACGCTGGTTCAAAGCGAAGATGGAAACTTTACAATACACAAAGAAAATTTGTAGAATCTTAACTTTACTTCGCACAATTTAATGCTAAAGTATCCTAAGCGTACTACGAACTGCCAAGACACACACGCCATATAGACACGCGTATATCAATAAGTCCACCAATGAATATGTTCGAGCTAGCTAACCTATCATTCTTCATGCTCTCGCCAACAGTCCGCCCAACGTGACGTCAGCGATTTATGCTCCTGGCCTCGAGAAATTGACGCGCAAGACTGGCCGGAAGTAGAATGACGCAGGAGGTACACACTTGCACCTGTAGCGAAGCATCGGAACAGCTTCACTGCGTATATTGCGCATTGTAGAGATAACGGAATTCAGACCTTTTTGGAAAGAAAATATTCCTCTCACTTCGTCCAGTCGTGCATTGGGCTGGAAACAAATCCATGGCCTCCGGGATGCCAGTCAGGCACTCTGCTCCGTTAAAAAAAATCACTGAATTTTAATTCGACAGGTTAAAAATAATTATAGAGTAAAGTGATTATTTTCCAGTATGAGAGACTAAAACAGAACAAGTGAGACGAACAATAGTTTATATCCATAACTTACCCGCGACTCGAACCCATAATTTCTGGCACCGTAGTTCTGCGAGTGGAACAACTACAGTAGAATAGTTTCGATAAATTTGTGGCAAGGGAATGGGGATCGGTGCGGAGCCTACTGCCGCCACGTTGGTACGTCACCCAACCACAATTTTGAATCTAGGTAACCTTGACCTTGACCTCACGCCCGTGACCTGTACCCCGTTCCCATAACCTTTAATGACATTGAACCATAAAAATTGCAAAATTCTTAACATAAAATAAATCTAAAAATGTATTTAAAAATAAAAAAATTAATAAAAAAATACAAACATAAAATTTTTGAATGTCGGGCACAGAGGGGACGGGGAACCGGAGTCGAAGCCGACCGGCCGCCATGTTGTGACATCACCCAAACACAATATTGGATTTGGGTGACCTTGACCTCACGTACATGACCTTGACACCGTATCAGTGTCTTTTAATAACCTTAACTCAAAAAATTGCAAAATTTCCCAAAAATTTAAAATAGTAAAAACAACTTTTAAGTTATATAAAAGAATATAAAATGAATACAAAAAATTTTAAAAATTTAATTTAGAATGTTCTGCGACAAGAGGGCGGGGGATAGACACCTTGAGCCGACCGGTCGCCATGTTGTATCGTCACCCGACCACCATTTACACACTACAGCTAAACCCCCATTAATACCACAAGACTGCGCTGGTTTTTTGCACGATGACATCACATTGCTTGTCGTGATTGTTTGTTGGTGGTATGATATCTCGTCTTCTGCAGATAATTAATTTAGCCAAAAGTGCTCCACATCACAGTTTTTCGTCTCATGCGAGAGGTGACAGATCGCACTCTCTTCCATGGCGTTTCCAGTAATCGGTCTGATAAGTTTTTTTGTATGTTCGTATCTTCCATCAAATTCTGAAGGGCACTATCAAGCGTGCTCGTAATGAATTACACACCAAAGTAAAAACTCTTCCTAAAATTTCGAATACCAGTTTGGATCAGCGAGTAAATTGAAGTGTAGGTGTAAAAATGAAGTGTTCGTATTGTGGTTATCCTACGACCAACATCCCGACCTCGTTTTTGGTGGTACTATCGGTGACTCCAGTTGAACTGCCTACTTCGTCGTCGATACTATTCGCAAACCATTCGGGTTGAACCCTTGAAATTTGGAATGTACAAAGCCATCATAAGCCGAATGATCTCGATGTATCTGACTTTGGAATAGTCAATACATAAGCCTATTTGACCAACGTGCTCCAATGATTGGCGATAGAGTAACATCCAAACAGACCAACCAACCACACGAAATCGTCATACCAAACCACCATATGAACCAGCCGTACTAGCCAACCATACGAACCAGTCATGCCAGACAAGTCAGGCGAATAACCTATACGAGCAACCCATATAAGCCATCAATGCCAGCTAAAAATATGTACAATACATATCAGATAACTACACTATCAAAACATATGAACTGACCATACCAACCAACCATTTCAGCCGATCAGGCCAACAACCATCAAGATCAGCAAACCATAATCACCGATCATGCCGACCAGCCGGCCGGTAATACAGACGGATCATACCATAGGACCATAAAAGCTGTCTTGGACAACCAACCACACTTGCCAACGACTGAAACTCCACCCAAGACTAAATACACCCAAGCTGACTCCAACTAATACTAATTCCACCCACGACTGCCTGCTGCCTAGACCAACTCCTGCCAAACTGATCAGAACAATGGTCAAGAATATCTATCTGTATCAACAGTCTATTGATGACCAATCTCAAAAAAGTAGCCTAATACGAATAGCATTTATAAACTCTTCGTAAAAACTCCACCAAACATTTCAACCAGAGCTGACCATACCAAAGGGCCATATCAAGTGACCAGGCCAATTAACTAGTTGTCAAACATATATAGAAAACGAAACTTCAAAATAAAACCTCAATTAAACCTAAAAAAGAAACTTAAAGAAAAAGAAAGGAAATTGCATACCCATGCCCAGAGTTATTTTTGAGTTACTTCCGGAACATGAATAGCTGTTTTACCCAAAGAGAAAGACTTGAAGCAGTGAGATTAGAATTATTTTCTGAAACTCGCTCGTCTAAAGGGACTGTGATTTTTTACCACTGTTCAAGACGTGCAAATTGTATGCGTCCCTACAATTCTGAAGGCATTTTCCATAACTCGCTATTGTACCACTTCAGGGGATTGGATATCAAACACACATACCATGAGCCGAACATTTTACACGACAAAGTCTGGCTGAAACGTCCTAAAACATGCTCGAATAAGGGGACAGAAATCCCATTAAGGGAAGGGACAGATGACAAACCGAAAGATTGATCGAAGGATTGGGATTTATCTAATATTTGCTGAGGAATGCAGAGAAGGATTGCTGAGGATTGGTGAGGATTGCTGAGAATTGGTGAGGATTGCTGAGGATTGGTGAGGATTGCTGAGGATTGGTGAGAATTGCAGAGGAGGATTGGTGAGGACTTGTGAGGATTGCAGAGGAGGATTGGCGAGGACTTGTGAGGATTGCAGAGGAGGATTGCTGAGTATTGTTGAGGATTGCGGAGGATTGTTGAGGATTGTGGAGTATTGGTGAGGAGGATTACAAAGGATTGCTGACGATTGGTGACGATTGCGGAGGACCCGAGCTGCCCTCGTACATTCCAAGTCTCAAGGGTCGAGCACTTCCTTTTCTTGAGAATTGAGGCGTCGTTTGCGGTATTCGTAATCGCAGATGCTGCTAACGCATTATTTTATCGAACCTCGTTTAGTTCACGTGCCAGTTTAGCAAGTTTATATTTCATACGAACCGATTGTATGGTATGCTGAAAGTCGCGTGTAATGACCATAGTCCCCTCATTTTGGTCGGCCGGAGGCCATCTTGTCCACCATGTTGAAGCTGGTTTTCTCGTTCAAGGCCCAAAAGCGAGGGAGGGATACGTGCGACACTAACACGCATGCCTAGCGCCTCATCACTCCTACGGGCAAGATGCCCAGTGTTTCCGTCGGTGTGCTGTACTATGCAAATTAGATTAGCAATAGTGGAACCCATTACATGAGATGAAATCCTACATATTAAGCTATGCCCGTACATTTGTACTGTACTCCTAACGCTTAAGGAAACTGTGCAGGCAAGCTCAAAGATGCAATTTTTTTTAAACCATTCTCACGACCTTTTCTTTTTGGCCGCAATTAATATGATAATAGTAGAAATAATATGGCTGTAGACGATTTTTTTTACCTTTTCTGGCAAAGAGGGTTATTCCCAGAATGCGTATTTACTGAGATGACCGTATTCGTGCAAACAGTGATGTTACAGAAAATATTTTCGTTCACAGTCCTCTTAATGCGCGTGCGTGGAAGCTTCTTGCGAGGCCCTCGCCACATGACGCTTGCGGTTTGAAACGCCAATTACTTCAGTGCGGGAGCACCTCTCAGTAGGCAGGCCAGTGTGCGTCTGCTGATAATAAGCTCTTGGGACCTCTCTCCTCAGAAGCCCGCGTCGAAAAGAAGGGAAAGGTTCAGAAACACTACAATCCTCGAGGTGTAATTACAGCTCGCCCAGCGCTCCACGTCAGAGCAGGACACTCGTCGGGTCGAAATTTCCGGGACGACAATGCGTTCTTTTCTCCGCGGGCGCCAATTAAGCTTCGCCGAGGGTTGTTAGGATCAATTAAAAACCTTCAGTTACAACAACTTCTGGGCTTAGAGAAAAAATGTATTTAACCTGGTCGGAAAGCAGTTAAGTTTTCAAAACTGAATGCACTTGCCTGCATCTTTTCTCCTGTTGTTGGACTTTTTTTCATGTACGACAAGGCATTTAAGTCTTACGTGAGCCACCCAAATTTAGTCGTTCCTGTAATGAAGCTTTATGATACTTCTGCAAATATATTTGATCTGTCTAAACGTTCTGTCAGTAGAAAGAGAAGAAAGATACAACAGTGGTGCACAAGTAAAATATTTCTGTACAAAATGACTTGAGGAAAGTTGAATGGAGAGTGCAGTGGAGTGCAGAGATTTGGTTGGTTCGTAAAATCGAGGTCTTGAGAGCCGATGAGGTAGAATCGAGGTGAGCACGGAGCAGCGCCGGAATGCAAGGGCGGAGGAAACGGGATATCTCCGAGAAAACTTACCGGTCAGAGGCATCGTCCGGCACGATTTTAAAGTGCGAAAATACGGGAATGAGCCCACCGAAAATCGAACCCGGTTCGCCTTGGTGGGAGCGAGCTCTCTAGGCGTTGCGCCACCGCGGCCACACGCTGTTTAAGAAACGCGCGGTGTTGGACCATTTTTCTGGCCAGTAACACCATTCTGTTGCACTGGAAAAAAATATTTTGTGGTGGCCTAAAAGTATTTGTTGGTAGTCACCATGCCAAATTTTTTTGTGGTGAGCACATTTTTAGTGGCAGCTATTATACATATATATGCATATATATGCATATACATGCGTGTTGGCGTTTTTGGCTGGAGTTCGCTGAGGAAAGGGCTGTTTCATTTCTGTATTCTTCACTATTCTGTGGCAAAGCTCAAGACGAAGCCGGCGGCCGGGCCGAGCTGGCGTAGTGCGTGGGCTGCCATTTGAAAACATGCTTTAATTTTTATTTTTGTCGAAATATCCATTCCCAGCCGAGCCGATCTTCACGGAAGAATTGCGCGCCCTGCTTTATGGATGGGAAGGCTCTGGGAGACCCATGGTGAAAACTAGGTGAAAGAGAAGTTTCAAAATCCGACAGGTGCGAACAGTGTCTCTTTCTACTATCCAGAGAGATGTAATGGTATTACTAGTGACCCTTATTCCCACGCGCACTGCTGCGGTCGACTTGCAATACTTGTATCCTCTCAACGTTCCTTACTACCTAACGCTTGAACTGCGTTGCAGTGTGTTTGGAATCAACTGTTTTTCCACGAAACTATTAAACGTGCGTCTAATGTGCTGATATACGAAAAGAACACAGACTTCAGACGAGGGCTGATGAGTACTTTCAAAATTTCAAAACCTTCCTACAGACTTTCCACCAATAAAATAATAGGGTCACCGCTGAAAATCCCATAGGTACACGTAGTGTGACTAGAATACGGCACGCTAGTTCAGAGCCTTGCCGTTAGCGGCGATGGCGCACTTTATGAGCGTAGCAGTGTCGTCCTTATCGCTCCTGCGCTTCTCGGCCACAAACACAGAAAAAAGCTCTAGGTAGGCGGGAGCCTTAAGACGTCTTCGATTGACATCCCAACGGCAACTTCGTTTCGTTTGAAGTTACTTCGTAGTAATCACGTAGTTTGAACGACTGAGGAATGGAGATTCGTCTTCTTTAGTAATTTTTGTAGTTCAATTTTTGTAGACATGGATGACAACATTACCGGATTACGGAGTGGTACTGGACGGCGTAATAATTCGAACATCAGTGTCGGGTGACCCAGTACAAAAACTGGTGGCGTTATGATGTAGACAGCCATCTCCTATAATTTTCGGTCTTCCCTTATGTTGATCAGTAAAACACTGATGGGGGAAGGTAATTACAAGAGATTCTGCGGCTTAATGTGTTTACCTTCGGGGCGCTGCACCAGCGGGCAATTTTCCAGAAGTATAATGCCCACTCACATACAGAATGCGTTTTCCAGGACTACTTTCATGCTGTCAACACTCTTACTTGGCTGGTCCGGTCTCTAGAATTGTCACCTTTAAAACATGTATGGAGCCAGCTAGAACGACATCTTCAGATATCAACGGGTATGCGGCATCTCAAGTTGCAGTTGCAACAAGTATGGAACGATCGTCCACAGGATAACATTAAACATATCTACGACTCCACGCTTGACCGTCACTGAGTGTAACAGAATAAAAAATTACTAACGGCACTTTAAAACTGTTAAATTTTGTCCGAATAAATGGCCCATTTGCCTTGATGTAATGTTTTAATAAATTTTTTGTTCCATTGTTTTCATTGCCTGTGACAAGTGTCGTTCAATTTCGACATCTCCTTATGAGCGCGACAATTTTTATTCAGTGAGTGTAAATACTGCAGCCTACCGGGGGGAAAAAGAGAAAAAAAAAATGACAATCATTAAGGGCGATATTATATTTTCAAGTTATAAGTACCAAATAACAATGCATATAAACGTAGCATTATTAATCCTGCCTCGCGCACATCCTCACAGAAAAAAATCAAGCAAGAAGATAAACTACTTTATGAATCAAGCGGTATCTGAATAAAGTAACAAGTAGGCAAAGTACTATTTTTGCCAGTTACATGTACAATGCAATAGAAAAGCAAATTCCGGCGTTGTCTTTAAAATAAAATATAATTTCGTTTTCGTTTAAAAGTATTATATATAGTGAGTTTTGGTTGAGGGATCAGTATTAGGATTCTGGATCACCTCAGAATCGTCTCCATTTCACGGCCTCTGTCTTGAAATTCATTGACAACATCGATCTTGATTACTGGAATTTGGCCCCACTACTATAACTGGCACCCGAAGAATTATTTGTTACATCGTGTATAAGATAGAAATTGCGTGTAATTTCACACACTATTATGTAATTAAACTATTAGACACCCGACATTAAAACAAATTCAATAGTGCTCCAAAGTTTTAATTATTAATACAAATCCAGAACAATTATTTATAGCATAATTTATCAGTGGTAATGCTGTGTTATTTACTTTGGCCGTCACTATATTGAAACAAGATGGCAAACGTTCCTAATTTTTTAACGCTATGAAAAGAACATAATAACTCTTCTCTATTGATTTTAAACATGTTTAATAGACGACAAAATTATTGTTTCCCAATATTTTTGGGAAAAGTAAATATGTAAAAGTATTTCAATGTTTAAATTAACTTCCTAATGAATTAAGTCAATTCGTGTATTAACTGACTAGTATTCCCATCACAGGAGCACCAGATAAGACGAGTGTGTATACGGAAATGCAAGTGTCACTAAGAAAGCAGTGGAAGGCCACAATCTGAGCGTCAATAAATGTATGTAATTTGAATTTTCGCTCTAGAAATTCAACTCTTCCGATGTCCTCGTGGTGAACATCCCCGTGTATGACCATAAAACGCAGGTTGCCAATGACCACGTGTATCTCGTGTTGTAGGGAGCGTATAGTATCGTCCATGTGAGCCCAGGAAAATCGCAAGAAGAGTATAGTCATTTCATGATTACTTCCACCCTTTCTAAAATCCTGCTGAAGTTCTATTTCCAAGCTGTCCATTCGCCACATACAACCAAAGCTAGAAAATTACGTCAAAGGGACAACGCACCGTATTTGTGCGCATTCAATTTGATAATATTTTGCAGGAGAATAATTTTCTTACTAGGCATTACCAACACACCCATTTTATCCCTGTTTTTATTCACATTAGTTACGTATGAAACATTGTAATTTAGATATAGGCGTAAGTAAAAGCTCAATTTAACATAAAATATGATAATTTTATTATAACAAAAGTATAAAACGCTTGTGGTACATTACATATTTAGGAAAAAATTAAACACGCCATATGTGCTGTTTGGTTGAAAAAGTGTAAAGATACTGCGAATAGACCGTATAGTCCATTCACGGTTTCTTGACACTTTTTTTTAACCTCTGAAAAATCACCCCATGAATGACTTGTTTGGTTATTTCCTACATATGCAATGTACCACAATATCTATTATATTTATGTTAGTATAAAAGTATCTAATTTTTGAAAATGAACTTTTACTATACAAATTATATTATTTCATTTGCATTTTATTAGAATAAAAACAGTGAGAAAAAAGGTGTGTTGGTACTGCCTAGTTATAAATATTTCTTATGCAGAATATTATTAAAGTGAGTGCGCAGGAATGCGGTGCGTTGCCCCTTTGGTGTAATTTTCTAATCATAGTTAAGCTTTGTATTCACGAGGCGGATGGATAGCATGAAAGAAAAACTTAGCAGGTCTTCGGAAAAGTTGGAAGTAACGGAGAATAGACCATACCTGTGTTCGCCGGAGCTCAAAGCCACCGCTAGTGTGGCGCCCTGCGTGCGGGACACGCCCTCCCCCCCTCCAACCCTTTCCCCCTGACGAGGTCCAACCCGCCTTTCCTCTTCCTTCTCCGATCGAATAATAAACGTGGCGGCTGCTTTATTATGAATATTTAACACCTCCCCGACCTCGAGCTGAGCTTCTGCGCTGTTGCGCCGCCACGGGTCATCGATGTGCCTCCCCCCCCCCCCNTTGGTTTCTCTTTGCGTGTTTCGTTTCTTCCAGAATAAGAATCCTGAAAAATACTATATCAGTTGTTTAAGGCACGTCCCTTATTTTGTTAACTTGGAAAGTAATTGTACGTACGCCACTGCAGACACTTTTTTAAGTCCTGTTAAACCCAGTATATACGTATATATACACGGCTCATTTATCACTATTCCTCGCCTTGATCCTATTACATAACGTAAGTTATCGTGATATAGGCTTCATCACAGAAAAAAAACATAGTTACGAGCTGTACCTATATTAATATTATATACAGCATAACATTTTGCAAGATTAAACACATGTTACAGCTTCTACATAATTGCATACAATACAATGTTTTTTCGGTTTCTAAGTGAAATTGTAACTTTTGAACGAAAATATTTTTATAGCATTAAAATAACAGCTATTATAAAAAATTACATTTTAATCTATAGTTCTCCAAATTCATTTTCAAGTAATAAATAATAGGCCTTACTTAGTTTTTTCTTATTTACTCTGTGGCTACTAAATATCTTCCTTCTTTGAAATTATCCATGTGCGTCTTATTTTACACATATATTACCTGCAGTCAGTGATATATTCCTTCTGCGAAATTATTAAGGTTTAATTTTATAAATATATTGACAGTAGCAAATCTTTATTTTCGGTGTGAATGTGTAATGTCGTATTCTTGCTTTTCTGCGAAAAAAAAACAGAGCACTACAAGGTCATATGTTGGAAATAATTTTTCATTTAGCTACGTACATTGCAAGTATCGTTCAGAGAACACAATAAAAACTCTCGTCCGTTGAGACTGATAATAAGAAATTTTGTCGTAAACCAACTGAATTGCATTGCAAACTGGTGGGAACTGCGCCTCTGGAATGAATGGCAGCTGAAGTAACTTAGTTTTTATTTACATCGCATTGATTTTCGCTTATTAACAGTGAACGCATTACTTAGAGGTGCTATTTCCGATTTTCCCCACTTGTAAATGGACAAAGAATATGGTAGGAAGTCGAGAAAAAAAAATCTGAAGTTTTATTGAGATTTTGGTTAGCGGGCAGCTTGCTCTTATTAATAAGCAGTGCACAGTCATATTTTTAAGATTGCTTCTGATGTTGCATGGAGGGGAGATGAAAGACAAAACGAAAAAAAATCAGCCTTTATATGAAACTGGTTGGCTGCAAACCCCAATTGCAAATAAAAATGACACTGCATGTCCAATCAGGCTTGGCGTACCTGAGTCGTATGGCAGGCGCATTGCTGACGATAGTGAGGCTGCTAATTTCCTCATTAAATTGTCTTTAAGCTGGCTGCCCTGCCCCAGGAATATACTTATAGTGCTTGAACAGCTCGGAGAATGGGCAAGGTGATTTCAAGTGGGGGTGAAGCAGCGCGTCGGATAGAATATGAGCGACAGCACTTCAAAAATATTGTTAAAATTTTTTAGCATTAGTTTACCGTCATTTATATTGTATTTATGTTTGCTATGCAGTATTAATTTTGGTCTTTGCTTCCCCTTGTTGTTGCTGTGTACATGAAGTTGGGGTAGTTACTTTAATTAGGTTTCTCACTTTCTTTAAAAAGTACTTTTATTATTAGTTGCTGGTCCATTATGCATATTAAATAACTGCTTTTGATGGCGACTGTAGTAATGTGAACCTGAGGTTCTACTGCATAATATTTTAGTATGTAACTCCCAGAAAAAAAAACTTGTTTTCTTCATTTAAGTAAGTAACTACTCATTGTTGTTATTAATTAATAAAAATTAAATTAGCACAACGTTAAATATCTTCCTATATACTCTTGCTTGTTTCCTTTATATGATTCGCTGTATCTAAGTGGAATACACAGGAATTTCTCCTTAACTTCGTCAAATGCAAGAAAGTACACGAAAATTAACATATAGAAACCCCACACCAATCTAGTATCAGCTACGCTGTTCATTAGAAAATTATTGTTAAAAAAAAAAAAATGCAAGCCTGTGTGGGCTGAGAATGAACAGAACATCTAATTAAAGGAATAATGCAGTGTATAATCCATGAGCCAATTTTTGAATCCAGTCGTCGCATGTCTGTTCGAAAGTAGATGCCATGGCGACATTGTGACACAATGCGTGGGAAAGGATTTCTAGTGAAAATTGACTTCAGGTAACAACATTAATTTCGTGGCATAGTCTAATAAATTAAACTCAGGTCTCTCAGTCTGCCATTGTTGGACGTCGAACGCTGCTGTGTCATTGTCGTCGTCGGCTGCACATGTCGTGTAAATTACACGTCTTCTTTGATATCGGAACTCATTCGTGAGGCCGCGTCGCAGAGACTTTGTGTAGGCACTCACCTGCCCGGGTTCTGCCCCGTTTTCGGTGGAAACCGCAAGAAACAATGGCAGGGGCGCCTCGGCCGGCCGCCAGGAGACAGATGTCACATGTCGGTATTAATAACTGTTGTTTACGTTTCTAGGAGGCCCGCTCTTTCTCCCCTGCCGTCGCTGACTCCATGCCCGTGAACATTTTCCCTTTCCCGTGTTCATCGTGCGTGAAATAGACTTCCTCTTCTAACTCGTCGCGAAGTTCCGTATCACGGAAACGAACGGCCGATTAGAAAGACGTTAGAGTGTTTCACTAAGATTAATTCTGCTCAAGTTAGGAACAAAACAATATTTCTTATGAGGGAAATTGGCATAGGAAAATTTCCGCCGCTAGGTGTGTTAAAGTAAGTTTTAATTACAATTTCAAGCTCCTTAATAACTGAAGATAAATATTATACTAAGTTTCGAAGTTTTAGTAACATTCAATTTATGGTTAACACAGTTATCCTGTTTTTTAACGCATAAACTAGAGACAATCTGGTACACATGCGACACTGGCGCTTACCTAGTGGCGAAAACTTTCCCTTCGCCAAGCTTTTAACATTGATCTTCCCAATCTATAGTAGAAGTAACCTTAGTGTTTACGCATCACTTTTCCAGGTGCTATCAAAGGTGACAATTTGCAGGGGTGTCAACCTTGCTCACTTTCAGGGAAGTTTAACCCTTTTTTAAGTAGGCCCTACAGTTTCCTTGAAATATAAGCAATTGACACAAATGCACAAATTAAAGGTCGAGGCAAACCTTACTGAATTACACACATATATGTTAATAGCAATAAAATATTTATTGGCCAGTTACCGATTTCAGAAGTGCGCTTCCATTGCCTTATTCTTTTTTATAAAAAATAAAAACAAATGATTACAATTGTGCATCTTTACCTTTTCTATCTTTATATTTATAAAACTAGAATCTAATGCTGTCACACCTTTGGAGTTCATTTAAAAGGTTTTGCTTGGTTTGTTGAAAGCCAAATATTTACATACTCACACAAGAGAAACATAACTCAACATCTTCGCTCTTGTCCCTGTGTCGACGCCTATGACAACTTGCTTAACGTCTAAAGGCTGCGTACAGCGCAGGTCATATATTGCAAGTTAGCTGTGAGTGAGATAATTCAAGAGATAAAACCAGTAAAATAAATGAAGGGTAAAAATTTCAATATAACTGCGTAATATTTTTGAGAATCCGCCATGAAGGTGGCTTAAGGGCACCGCTTACTTGGAAGTTATTTGAGTGTTTGAGGCAGGGGAAGGCGGGAGCAATAAGGATGACACTGACACGCGCGCCTGATGCAACTTCGCTCCTACGCGCAAGGCGCTGAACTGGCGTGCAGTGTTTCTGTTGTGCAGCGTGTACCTATGGGCCTTTGTTTAAGCGGTGACCCTATCATTTTATCGGTGTAAAGTCTGTAGCAATATTCAACGGAGGTCCCTATAACAGTTTCCCATGTTTTTAACCAGTGTATTATGAGATATAGCAGTGTGAAAAAGTCGTTTTTAGTTATCTTGGAGGGCTCGGGAATAGCATTTATAAGGTGCATGATTTATTGAGAGTATTATTCGTACGTCATCTGAACTGTGTTTTATTTTCGTACATTGGTATCATAAAGACACGTTTAATGGTTTCGTAAATAAAACGCAGATTTCAAACTGTCTGCAACGCAGTTCAAGCGCCACGTAGGCGGCGCCCTTAAATATTAAAATAAAGTGCGTTTCAAGACCATAACTTTTCCGAGGTCTTTCAGGGTGTGGAAACTTAACTAGTGTAACAGTCTTGGGTCACCCTAACTGCTGTCCAGTTAATGTACCTCTATTATTAAGGGTGAGGTGGTTGAAATGATCAAGCAGAACTTGAATAAACTAGGCGTTTTGCTAAGCTCCAAGGTCTTACATTATACTGATCACTTTAAATACTCACACAAGTTATGATTGTTTTAACCCTGTATTCTGCTCAGGCCTAATTAAAGCCGCATACCCTTCGGCGGATACTCACCACTGTGTGACACATAACACCTTCAGTTTGGAATACGACGAGGGCTCTCCTTACGCATCGCATTAAAGCCTCGAAGTCTTACCACTGTCGTGGGGTAATGAACGACCACGCCCTCCTTATCCTACCTCCTTATATTTCGCCTCCTGTCCTAATTTCTCCCTCCCTGCTTGGCAGCTCTGTTTGATGTTGACACACCGCGCCTCTTTAAACACCCTCGCCCCTACAGCTCTGCCGCCGCCGTAACATCATCCCCTCCGTCGAATGAAGCGACTATCCTCCGCTGGGATGATAGAAGATGATGTGGTGGAGGCATGAATTATCCAGAGCTGCCAGCACTGGGGAAAGGAGTGGTGATGTGAACTAGAGAAGCGGGAAAGCCCATTCTTCTACGCGATCGCGGTTGTCGCGGAAGTAGGCTGCAGTGCTTTTTACAAGAGTCCATTATGATAGTGTCCCATTGCACTTTAGAAACTAATCATCCGTAGGAAGAGTGTGAGAAAGTTGTTAGAAAATTATTACTGTAACATATTAATGTCTCATTAATTTAAAGTTTGGGAATGTAAATTATTTTTAAATTATAACAACATATACTTCAAGTTGGAGTGTTATAAAATTTATAAAAGTGCTACTGGTCACAAAGGACCTACTCAAAAAAACTGTGTATATTATATTTAAAAAAAAACCATTAATAATATATAGTTTATTGAAACACAAAATAATACATAGTGCTACAGATTTCATTATGCCACTAATACACATAATATGCTAATTGGGACTTCGCCTGAAGGAAGGTGGCTGATGGCCTTCTATCGGAGTGCTTCGTGTCGTAATGGATGTTGAATGCACGATCAGTGCTGATTACCCCCAATAATTCTGTTAAGGCGTTGACCTTAAGGAATGGGAAAGGGAAGGGATTACATGCACGTTTTGGCACGACACTCCACTGCCACATGCGTACGACAACAATTATGACCCTAGGATACAAAATTTACAAAACCTCTTCAATATGTGTTAGACACAAGCATGAATTATTTAACCTTACATCTATACTTATAATATTTCCTTTATATACTTGGGATGTGCTATTTACATTTTCAGTGTGTCACGTTGGATGCTAAGTACTAGGGATATCTAACGTAGTGTATACATCAGTATGGAGACATGTGTTTGTTGGACATATTCTCTTAATTAAACACATCTGAATAATAACAAAGGATAGTATAGTATTGGCAACATAAAATTTATAATATTTGTAGAAGAAAAATAAAACTTTTATAATACAAAGTTGATGTGATGTTTTAAGAGCTCTCTCTCTCTCTCTCCTCTCTATTATATATATATATATATTTATTTATATATAATATATAATATAAGTTTAAATATAAGGAATTTTATTGGTACCCTGGGGTATAAATGTTTTGGAAACATTAATTCATAATACCGAGTCTCATCGTTCCATACTGGCGGATGCAAGAGTTAACACTTTACGTCCTAGAAGACGGAGTCATCATTTTCTTATTATTGTGAAGCCATGACACGGAACGTGGACGGTATACCAGCTTATGCATATAATTCATGCATTATAATATCTGCGTAGAGTTATTTATATTTCTTACATCGAATGTAGTCTCGGACGTGAATATTGTTTGTGTATTTGACATACAATGTCAAAATTACACGTGCTTTAATCTAATATTTAGTGAAACAATTGTGCGCACACGCCAGCCGGCTTCAACTGCTCAGAGATGGCTGCTCTTGTAAACATGGATTACTCATAGCAGTTACTGAATGTTAATTGCTTATACTGGCTAGAATCAACATATTCATATTACGTATGCTTATTTTTGTTAGCAAGCTTGTTGACGAGCCTTGAAAGTTGTATTATTCGTATGCATAATACGAGAAATTTACTATTATACACTGAAGAGCCAAAAAAACTGGCATAGGCGTGCGTATGCAAATAACAGAGGTATGGAACCAATCAGAGTAACGCGATGCGGTCGGCAGCTAGATCGGTTTCTGCTGCTACAATGGCAGGTTATAAAGATTTAAGTGAGTTTGAACGTGGCGTTATAGTCGGCGCACGAGAGATGGGACATAGCATCTCCGAGGTAGCGATAACATTTGGATGTTCGCGTACGACCATTTCACGAGTGTACCGTGGATATCGGGAATCCGGTAAAACATCACATCTTCGACATCGCTGCGGCCGGAAAAATATCGTGAAAGAACGGGACAAACGACGACTGACGATAATCATCAAATTGGCGTAGATTGGATTTGTGGACTGCCCTGCAAGATTCATGGTGTGATTGCCTCCTGCATACCTTCAGACATTAGTCGAGTCCATGCCACGTCGTCTTGCGGCACTTTTACGTGCTCGGATACTGGAGGGGGCGGGATGGGGGGGTCTTACAGGATATTAGGCAGGTGTACCAGTTTTTTTGGCTCTTCAGTGTATCTCAATGAAATTAAATAATTAAAACTCGGTCTCAATAGACAGTGCATCAAAACCTTTTCAGTTATTTTGCAGATTATATGTCCATATTTGATAGTTCCGATATTTGCTATAAAGTCCGTATTTCATGTTCATTTAGTCCCACCTTAGTCTAGTCCATGTCCCACCATTTAGATTTTCCCTGTTTAGGGTTGGTCTTACTTCCTTTTGTGCGGGGGACTCGTCAAATGCACCCCGATGGAGCTTCTGCGGCACTGCATCAGTCCGAAATGTTGTAGAGTTTTCCGAGCGCCCTCACGCACAGTAGGCTTCACTGGTCGGGTTTCACGCCCTCTCGTCCAGTCACACCACGAACACCTCGTCCGCCATCGTCTCGCAATCTCCTGTCGTCATCCATCCCTCAACGCACTGTGACGTCAGCCAGGTCTCNGAGGCAGCGAGCGCGTCTGCCTGGGGGAGGGGAGGGTCGAAGTGGGTCACCCTCCACAGAGACGAACCATGCATAATGGGAGCTCGCGGCCGGTGAGAGCTACAGCGCGCAACACTGCCCCCTCCTTAAGTATGTTCGTCCCGAACATACTCTCCAACATCTGGACCTTCGTAAGTGCCAGTCAGTCAATGTGTACAACTTTAGACTTTTTTTTTCAAGGGGTACCGGCGACAGATCTGGAAGGAAATGTCACTTAATCGCTTCAAAATTTGGCAGGGGCCTTCAGAACATCCTTGGCACTGAGATGTGTTACTGTGAAGGTGTTTCCTTTCATACAGCCATGCTAGCCGTCCTTCCTTGAATGCATAGTCTGCAACTCTCGGACCACGTCGAGTGTTCCTTTTGATGCCACTAGACACTGGGATATGCTGGTCTCCTGCCCTCTGGCTGTCTTCCTTCTCCCGAATGTGCAGCTTTGTCTGTAAGCTGGAATTCTCTCGTTTCCTTGCCTGCATTAACTGCGGGGTGACTCCTTACGCCGTCCGACTCCCGTATCATTGTTCTACTTACCACCATATAGCGATCTTTCTTCGTTCCCGCAGAAAGTATGTTATCAGTTGATTCGATGGGACTGTGATTTGGATAGTCATTAATGTGGCTGTCAGTACCAATTGTTCGTGCAGCTGTCCCTCGGCTAGTTCCTCGATGACTAGTCTTGGGTGGCACCCCTGGACATCAGGCTCGTAAGTGTCTCTCTTTTCCACAGTTCCAGCATTCTCGGCGCCTCCGTCGACGAGGGACAGGTGTCGCAGCCTCTACGGAGTTAAAAAGTTCCCCTACCACCGTCTCCAGTATTCTTAACAAGCTCTTGGTCATACTCACGTCTGGCTGCCAGTTCCTGCAGTTCCTTTGTGGGCACTGGATCGGCAACTCGATCACAGATTTAATACGCATGATTTATGTACCCATGCGTAAATGATTTCATATAGTTTAGGTTCTTGCAATGGTATCATGTACGTAAGGGGAATCTTGTTCTCGTAATACTTGTATTGACTTCTCGCCAGTACAAGCCTGCATGGGTTCGAAAAGAGGAATCGTTGACTTCTCGCCAGTACAAGCCTGCATGGGTTCGAAAAGATGAATCGTTATGCGTCCATGCCATAATAAGGCTGATGAAAAAACATATTCTTCTGATGAGCTGTCCCATGTTTCTTCGTTGCTTCTTTTCTTCAGACACACTGTGAACATTAAAAACAAAATTAAATATATTTATTTAATATAGGCAAATTTTGTATTGCGTGTATTGTGACGGTATCATATTTGTAGTTACATGTATTGCCAATTCGTATTTCTATTGTTGGAGGCCCTAGTAGCTTTGAAACTAAATAAGGCCTCTCAAATCTGAAAGACAGCGCTTTGTGCCGTGATCTATCGTGTGCCCAAACTCAAGCCACCTTCCTTGATAACACTAGGACGATGAGTTTTATAGAATTTGCTTCTTTTTTTAATTTTGAGAGTGTAATAAATAAAATGTTGCCAGTTCTCGTTCCTTAAGTAGTATTTCACACCAATCCTGTCCCCTCTCTGAATATTTCTTAACCGGTACGTGGGAGGGTTGTGTTGCTTCGTTTCCATGCAACAAGTAAAGGGGGTCTATTTGGTACTAGGAAGTACAGTAGTATTGTAATTGAACACTATAAAATCGAGGTATTCGTCCCACGATGCGAGATCTTCGTGTGCGCACGCTGTAAGATGTTGACCAATAACCTTGTTCATGCTTTCTGCTAAACCATTACACATGGGGTTATACGCTGTCGTTTGGAGCTTCTTTATTTGTGATTTATTTAATGATGACGCGATGAGTTCATTATTGAAAGATGTACCCTTGTCAGTTAATGTTTGTTGAGGGCATCCATATCTAAGAATTACGTCTTTGATAAAATTCGCGCATGTCTCCGCGTATGTTTTTTGTACTGCCTTAGCAATAATATTTCTGCTGAAAAATTCTGACATAACTAAGGCGAAACGATTCCCATTACGGGATGTTTGTAAAGGCCCTTTTGCATCTAAGACCCATGCTTTTAGTAAGGCGGGTGGTTCAATTGGTTTTAATTCTCACATAGGCTTCTGTGTACTGGATTTAATTTTTTCACACGTTGAACTTTTTTTATATAAGTACTCATTGACATCCTTATTCATTGAATCCCAATAACAGGCCTGTTTGATTTTTTGAAGTGTCTTGTAAACACCAAAGTGGCTTAGGCTTATTATAGGGATTCATTGAATAAGGATGTCAAGGAGTGTTTAAACATCGCTCGCCCATTCATCTCTGCCATCGTAACACTGTGCGACTTTAAGTTACACTATTTGATATTATGGCAGTTAATTGATAAACAATAGAAATAGTATTTGGGGAAAATTTAATTGTCTCACAATCTCCAAACAGCATTTAGAGTGAATTGGGACTACGCGATGCATTTCTAGGAGTGATGAACGGCTAGGAGAAACTTTCATTTTTAAGTCCACAATCGTAAGTCCCTTGTTTAGTCATTTTAGGAACTCAATATGTTTGTATATGAAAAATGGCATAGAAGAGGGCGAAACATTTGGGCAACGCTTAGCGAAACATTGTGAATCCGTTTCTTATGCTGTGAAGCGAAAATATCTGCAAGTATAGGATATATATTGGCTGTAAGACATACTGAAAATATCCCATAAAACATCGAGAACCTCTAGCGGATAGAGATTCATTTGTATTCAAGTGATCTCGGACCTATATTATTTGTTGTGAATAACAAATCCTCGTAGTGGCTGGGAACGCATTAATATATCTTATGTTTTGCAGAAATGTTTTGACCTCAGATAGTTAAATAATGCGTTTTTAACCATTAGTTCATCAATTAAAATTAGAGTACTCCTTGTTTCTTCCACCCGTTAGAAATTTGTCAGATTAGTTCCCAGTCAGCCGGTAGAAAGTTACTGTACATGTTTCTCTTCAAGTTTGATTGAGCTGCAAAGGAAAACAGCTTTTCATCTAACAGCGTTGTTTTGTAATGCATTCTGTTTGAATTTACTTACAATACATGTTAAAATGTGCCATTAAAATTAGAGAAGGGTGATATTAATGAGGAGAAAAATTAAAATTCAGGAAATCTTGAAAACAGTTTAAAGAGAATATTTTTAAGTTGTACAGAAAACAATATATGTAAATTTTGGAAAACAAACTTGGAGTTTTACGCATGCCATTCAGTTTACCTCAGCCTTTATCTAACGATCGTTGCATTTCACAAAATATCCTCACGATCCCCAGCAGCACTGCAATTACGCTATTTTCGCTTTCAGTTGCTGGCATACAGCAACGCGCCTAAAGGAAAGGGACATATTGCATGGATAGAGAATTAGAAAAATATCCGTTTTGTGAGGACGAGTGTAACATAAATTTACGTGGGTATTCAACTTCAGACGCGTCGGAGTCGTTAAGTGTACTTACGTCACAGCGAACATCAGTAGTAACATCTTCAGAGCACACGTACAAGTTATTTAGTTAAACTATAGATGTTGAAGACAGCCAAATTTTTTGAACGTGGTATACGCATACATGATCACAATTTATTAGAGTTTATATATAATATATGATGTTATATTCAGAATTCAACTTAACTTGTCACATTACAAATTCTGACTACAAAGTAGAGCTCTTTCTTCAAATAATTTCTTAATATAATCTAGTAACTTCATTTTATTGAAGAAAACGACTTTGACAGTTTCATTGGAAATTAAACGATTATATCTTTACATACATTTTTGAATCTCACATAACAAAATTTTAAGAATGGATTAATAGTCCGACAGAGCCCAATTTTTCCTGTTATTAGAAAACTAATCCATGAAATTACCAAGAACTTGTAAAAACTTATTCATAAAAGTTTGTAGCGTTACGGACAATACGTTTTCCCAGTAACAAATTTTTTTTTGTCAATTCCTGTTTGCGGTTTATAAAATGGGAATAAGAAACGCAAGTTTTGTTTAAGTTATGTGGATTTTCTGCTGGGTATAAAAAATTTTCAAAAAGTATTTTTTTTTTAATAAACATGTTTTGAAATTTAACCTGTAATTTTCCAGACTGTTACTCTAAAAACTGGTTCACGTATTTCAAACAACGTGTAAGACGTAGGCGCATTATTTATTTGTTGCTGCGACACACCCACTATCTGTTTCTAGCAATGTTGAAGTACTTTAAATATTGCCTTCTTCTAATAACTCTCTACGCTCCTTATTTTGGTTTGAAAGCGCAGATTTAACTGGCGTGAATATCCTAACTATTAACAGAAACGATAATTTCCTGTTAACAGAGGCTAAGAACGCTTTGTGTAGCAGAGAAAATAAAACGGCCAGGATTCTTATTTTATATACGTATGTGCACAGCTCAGTTCAGTTTTTTGTAACTACACGGACTGCATTTTCCTACATAAACGATAGGTACATTTACGTAATAATTTCATTCAATTGGTTTTGAAAACACTGTAAATAGTTCAGATAAATTTCGATGCAACTTGGCACTGGTACGAAATTATAGCACCAAGTATCCAAGACTGAGTGAAGTCATTCCCTGAAGAATTGGGTGTCAATCTGTGGCCCATGGAAAATTCTGAGATACGCCAAACTATGAACATGCCTTCGAGAACCACTGTCCCTGCGAAGTAATTATGTCAGCTTCGAGAAAACTGAACTCCTGAAAGAGGCCCTCGAGATTGCGGGTCTGAACTTCGACCAAGGAAAGTATGCGTATGTCGTTTTTACATGTATAGTCTATTCGTGGTTTCTTCACACTTTTCTAATCAAACTTTTGAAAAATCACCCCATGTTTGACGTGCGTGGTTATCTTCTAAATATGTCATGTGATACAAGCGTTTTATACTTGTGTAAAAAATGTACATTACTTTTGGTTAAATTTAAATTTTTTACATTTTATTCATAACTTTTAATATTTCGTTTATAACTAATACGAATAAATACAAAGAAAATAGATGCGTTGGTAATGCCTGGTTAGACATAGTTCTTATGCAAAACCTTATTACACTGAGTGCGCACGAACACGGTGCGTTGGCCATCTGGCGTAATCTTATAAGCTACGTGTGCACGAGGCGGTGGAATATTCTGGAAGTAGAGCTTTAGGCAGGGCTTCAGGCAAGTAGTCCACGGGCACCGCGCCGTCAGCGGAGGGCAAAGTGAGTTTGCTCGTGTTCCTCCGCGAGTCGGTAATCAGAGTACAGTTCCTCGCAGATGAGCGGACAGATAACAGAGGCCGCCATTGTTCCTGGCGTCCTGGTTCGCCCGCACCTCCACGGGTCCATGCCTCCTTCCCCCGAGTAGAGAGTTGGTGTGTTTCGACGGGGAGGAAAGGGGGGAAGTTGGCAAAATAATCGCGGACGCCATTTGTGATTCTAAACAGCCCGTTCCGCTCCCGCCGACCAGTTGAATGCGCTCGAGGCCTCGCAGTTTCCTTCTTTAATTCCTGCTCGTTAGCGTCTTCCTCCCGACGCATCGAGACTGGAACGCAGGATGAAAGCCACTAACCCGAACTCGGTTCGCGTAGTAACGACCGCACACGAGCGTCTGCCGTGTTGAAGCGATCAAGAAACATCCGCTTTGTCTATGAAGACACTTTCTCACAGCATCAAATCGAAGAAAGAGCCTACTGCCGGAGTCAACATTAATAAGATTGTCATTTTTTTTCTTTTGAAAGGACTTCATTGAAATTGATATCTCCACAGGGAAACAGTCAACACACTGATATAAAGGTTGAAGTATAATGCTTCTTGTGACACAAGACAAGTAATACCAATACTGCGTTATCGAATCTCGCAGCTATTAAAAATCATATTTGTGCTATAGATAATTAAAACTTTCCAAGTATATGGAAACTTTATTTAGATGTTGATGAACTGAGGAAAAGAGTTAGTGTCACACGTGCTCGATCATGTGTATAGAGAGAATATATTTGGACATCTCTTAGCAAAGGTGTCTTAAGAGCTGACGTGGGTGAAGCGAGGTGGACATGGATCAGCACCGGAATGCAACAGAGGGGAAAACGGGAGATCCCCGAGAAAACCCGTGATCTGGCATCGTCCGGCGTGATTCCCGAGCGCAGAAATCCGGGAGTGACCCCAGCGGGAATCGAATCCGGCTCGCCTTGGTCGGAGGCGAGCACTGTATTAATTGTCTGACCCGGATATATATTTGCACGTATAGTATAGGTTTTAGGTACGTCGGATAACAATGCTGCTATTCAGGAAAAAAAAAACAAGCCTATGATTTGTTGTATATCTCATCCTACTTATTTGAATAATTTTTTATTTCAAAGCCGTTAATTTAAAAATTAGCTTATCAGCAACTGACGTAACGCTACAAATACAATGACACGCGAGACACATATATTTGTTGTATTTTTAGTCTCTCGTTTCCTTCCACTTTCCTGTGGGTTGTACAGCCTGCACTGTTCCTTACGTGCTTGTTACTTATGGTCTAATCTCAAACTGCTACAATTTTCGTGAGCGTCTTCATTTATGTTGTAATTAGCCAAAGTTTTGCTTTTACTTTGTCAGGTTTTGTCTCTACAGCAAGAATAGGACTCTCCAGTATTTCATCTGTATTCTGATTTTCTGTACCAAGTTCAGGTAATTATTCACATACATATAGCCTAAAAATCTTTTTATTTTTCGTCTTTTAGTTCAGCTTTCCTGTGTAACATTCTCAAGTTTGAAATTTTACAACATAGATACACAAAGCACGCCACTTGTTAAATAATTTCTTCTTTAATTTATAATTTACGTTAGCTACATTGTTAACTACGACATATTGTGTACGCCTGAATTGTCAGATTTCTGCAGCAAAAACAAACTTATGAATTATTCTTATGAGAATAACGTCGTGTTTTGATATAGTTAATGCATTATCAGCATTTTTAATGTTCTTAATTTCTTCACATCCTTTAAAATTCTCTAGTTTTTATTTAGTTCCCATTAAATTTATCACAGTAATAAACATCACTGGATTCAGACATTCTCTCTGCCGGACTCATTTCATAAAAGGTGTTGAAATCTGACTTCCATTAACCAAAATCTTTGCTATTTTTTCGAGTCAGTCAAAAATAAAGTTCGCATTTTTTACAAACCTCTGCGTTGGGCCAAACAAAAATTCAACTGCCGACCAAACATTTAGTTGACTCAACTGTACAAATCTGTTTTGCAGCATATAGTCAATTCACGGTTACTTCACACTCTTCTGAAGCACTGCTAACTGCTAAAGTTTTACTTCCTGGATATTCGTCCACCTCATGCAATAAAAAGGTTAACCGAGTCTAGGAAATGATACCAAAGGGACAGTGCATCGCAATCGTGCGCACTCAATGTAATAACATTTTGCAGAAGAACTATTTTTTACTCGGCATTACCAACACACTTATTTTCTGCGTAATATATATTCGTATTAATTACAAATTAAATTTTGTAATTCATAAATAAAATTGGTTAAAAGTAAGGTACCTTTAGGTTAACACAAGAAGGTATAAAATACTTGTGATGTATTTTATATTTAGTAAACAACCAAGCACGTCATTCAAGGGGTGATTCATCAAAGGTTTATTCGTAAAGTGTGAAGAAACCGCGAACAGACTACACAAACTAGTGTCTGCTCAAAGAAACGTCTCTCTCAGCACGGACGCCCTCGCCTACTCTCCGCCAACCCCAGCGGCGCATGGCGCGAGATCCGGGTCGCGGCCCCTCCACAACACAATGCGTCTCAAGTCAGCCAGCCACCGCGTCAGCGTCGACGCACTGTAATTTTATTCGCACGCATCGCTCGAGGTGCCCGCTGCTTTGCCGCCCTCCGATGTCAGATAACGGCTCCCCTTCGCTGCTGCGTGCCGCCGCGGCGAAACACCGAAAATGAGCCGTCGGAAAGGGGGAAGGAGGGGAGAGCAAGAAAAAAATTATTCCCTTCTTTCCTTTTTAATGAGCCTTCAGCGTGTTTATGGCGGTTAAAGCGGGGAGTTTCCTGTGCCAAGTATCGCGCAGTCCATTGTGATAATATGCAGATGAGTTTCCCGCCATGCCCGCAATCTCCTCTTGATTACCCCGTCGCTCTCTCCCCCACGTCGGGAGCCCATATCTTCTCACCGACTTCGCTTCCTACCCCTCTGCCCGCCGCCAAAGGCCAACCACCATCCATGCTTTTGGTGAACTAGAGCTTGGGCGGTCACGGACCCGTGATCATTACCCTCATTTCACTGTAGCGCCTTCTCCCCCCCCCCTTCCCCCCTCAAAGACCCACGAATTGCTATTCGCGTCTCGCGCGTCCGCAGTCATGGAAGGGGTCACGGGCCGGTCTCTACGCAACAAGCGTACAAGCGAAACTTGCTTCTCTCGCACTGAGAAGATCTTGAATTGAACCGAAGTTGGTATGGTGCAACCAAAATTAGTTGTTTCTATAGGGACAGTCAAATATTTTGTTGTTGAAATCAAATCACTTTGTTGGTTCTTATTTGGTTGCACTAGACAGAGATTCGGTTGGTGCAAGTAAATATTTGTTGCGCTGTACGTGCATTAAACAGTTTCGCTTAGTGAGAAAAAAAATGGGAGCTCGACCTGGATTAGAACCTACATATCTATCGCGCGACTTGTACCCTCCAGCAACAGCTGCTGGAGTGACTACTGCTGGAAGACGAAAAAATTTCAAGATTCACAATTCTACTAATATTATAAATACGAAAGTCTGTGTGGATGTTAGTTACCACTCAGCTCCATAACGGCTGAATGGATTTGGATGGAATTTTGTATGTAGATACTTTAGGTCCTGGAATAGGACATAGGATACTTTTTATCTAGGAAAATTGTACAGTTCCTGTGAAATAACAACAAAACCTAATTCTGCAACGGCTGGAAACGTAACCGAAATATTTTTTTTTCGTCTGGTGTCAGAGTTTATCAGGCTGCCCAAGGACCTCTTAAATGGCTTAACGACTGCTATAAATCGATAACAATCGGGACCGAACATTTAACGTCCCCTCCGAAGCCAGGAAGCGCTCAGATGTTATGCCACTAAAGTCTAAACGGTCACCCATCCAAATGTGTGCCACTGGGAATGTTGCTTAACTTTGGTGATCAATTAAGATTCCTCAGCCAAGCGCAAAAAGTAGTACTTAGGTACTCTTCTTTCTAAAGCTCTATGAAACTCACGTTTTGATTTTCATACATTGAAATCGGAAATGTGGTAACTACGCGATAGTTGTACCCTACTTTTTGGCTATCGGGTAAAAAATATTTCCTTCCTTTTGGGTTGCCGTAATCAGTTAAAAACCTAGGCCAACATAGTATAATTTAATAGTTCTGTTTTCACATAAATGAATTGTTTTTCCCAATTTATTTATTAGTGCATCACTGTTGAACTCAATTGTACCCGGGCGAAGCCGGGCTGGTTCGCTAGTTTTACTTTATAATCTCCTGTTTAACTTGTTTTATTACCATGCTTGTACCATTATTAATCATGAATACATTCACTTACAACACTGTTAATACCCTTAATGTCACAAATATACAAACTCTCAAACTTTATTTCCGAAGAAAGGCAGTCATATGAGTGTCCAAACAAATATATACAGTTGATTAATCTAAATATTTTGTTTGCACAATAATTTATTTTGGCCCGACAGAGGTTTTCGTAAGATGAACAAGTTTAAATTGGTTCTTTTTCAAGTTTTGTTTATGCAACAAAATGTTTTTCTGGAGCAACTAAATATATTTTTCTTCCTATACAACCTATACAAACAAGTATTTTGTAGACTGGAGCAAACAAAACCATTATCTCAGTGTGCGAGCAGTGACTCGTGCACCTAATGTCGGACATGTTATGCTTTTAGTGAAAATACCATATGTGAGAAAACTGTTCTGGCCACACACTCACATTAAGTCGACTTTGGTATGATTATTGCTTTCGATATAAAGATATTGCCTCTGACATCGGCGTAACGTGACATAAGCACACACATACAACATGTCCAATTTTAAAAGTGGTTTAGCGAAACAAATCTTTTTATTTGGCGGGTTGCAATTGGTGTATTTATTTATACGTATCAATTATAACGTATAAAGTCTATCCTGTAAGTTTTAACTGTTCGCAAGAGAGATCGTAATGCGCAGTTCTCTGTTGAAAATGGTCCGGAAAGGGAGAAAATAGTCGTAAGATGACAATAGCTTTAGTAGAAGGAAACAGCAACATATTTATGTCATTCGTCAGCGTTAACAACCCAAATAAAGTTCACTGCGTGCCGGATGGCGTGCATATCAATAGTCCGTTCTACTTCCACATTTATCCCAGTGCTGAACTCTTGGCAGAAGAGACTGATGGTTGCAGTCTCTGTTTATTGATGTCTGTATATGAGTGTCGCCTCTCAATTAAGCATGATTCTGTATAGATTACTTTTTCTATCTATCGTTGAGATATTCCTGCCAGGAAAAATGTAAAACACCCATTGCACGTTGTCCGCAACCTTGGTTTTTGTATTCCTACGGATCTCCTATAGCTATGCGAACCCAGAGAATTATTTTAAGGCTATAAACACGCTTGAATACCATTCCATTACTGAGGAAATATTTATTGCCTTTTTCGAAAAATAAATACCCTCTGTTTTGCTATACGTAGGAACACCAAACTTGTGCAAAATATTTACTAAATAATTTTATTTGAAATCATTTCATCTTACATATACCGGGTATGTATTTTTTTCGATCATTTCAGTTGTTATGCATCTTAGGTATCTGCGTGTGTGCAAGTGGAACATCGAAGCGTAGCCTGAGTTAATTTTTTTTTTTCGTGAAATTAAGGTGTATCCTAACCGACAGTCATAACTAGGAGTTCAACGAATGCCTAAGCCAGTTCCATCAAAATATCTTGTGTGAAGAAATCTAAGAGCTATAACTTTCCTTTCTCATGTCATACACACAACTTGTAGATTGCTGTCATTTAAGGACGTCTACCACGTGACCTGTACCATCATTTCTGGGCTTCTGCTAATGTGTGAACCAATAATGATACGAAACGAGCCCCCAGGTTGAATAAAAGTTTTTACACAGCGAGCCTGCCAACAAATTAACCCGGTCGCATTACAATCGGAAAGTTTCCTTTGGCCTTTATTTGCAAAATTGCATGATTTGAAGCTAGAACTTAACTGTTAACTTGGAACAACAATCTCTTTTGACCATGTGGTTTTTGTTGCATCTGTAACCGTAGATAATAAAGAACGATTTTTTTTCGGTCTGACTTGAACAAATACAGAGTGAAATCAGTCCATTCCGGTTTAAGGAATTTTGTAAAGAAGTTCTGTACGTAACAGCAAAGTTTGAATTGTAATATTAAATGTTAACAATAAGTTATAAATAGATTGCAATATGACAAGGATATCACAACCTTTGTCATAGCGTTTCCCTTCACTCTTGACGTTTTATGGGTCGGTCGTAACATACCACTGTACTCTGTAACGACACTGCCTGCAGCAAATACGCTCATTATTACAAATATTAAAGTTTGGTATATTGTCTAAGTAATAACACACGAATGGATGACAGGGAAAAATGCATCGCGAAGAAAGCGAATTCATCTGAAATTGTTTATATTACATCAACTACAGAATGTCGCATAAATTAAAAAATGATTCTTGATTACCAAAGTGTCAACAAACATGGGGTCAGTGAGTTGTTGCGATACTGAAAATTTGGAACGATTGTGTAAACTTTATAAACTTTTGAAAATGTCGTGCATTAGGGAATTTTAATAAGATAAAAATCTACGCCATCATTTATCACGCCAAAATACGAAAAGTTCTTTTTTCACGTGTTTAAATTATTGATTATATTGTTGTCATAAAACAACGGGAACAGAAATACAATACATTGAGACGAGTCATTGGTTGAAAGCAATCTCGGTTTTATTGCATTGTGGACGAAACTAAATGTACAATGCACTACATTTGTCTATCTGAAAATAAGTTGGTCAGAGTCTGAAGTTAATAAAATATATATTAATCAATATAACGATTGTTTAATTGTCTAAAGATAAATAACATTAAAAAGCATGCTATGGTAAAAGTTTATTTTAACATAATAACACGTTACAGACAAAATATCGTAGGTATAAGTTTTTGTTTACCTTGCTAATACAAATCGTTCTAAAAAAACATAGCCCAAAGTTGTAAATTAATATAATTTTTGCCCTTTTTTTAAAAATGAAAGTGGTTAAACGATACTTTCTATAAATTCCATTTTTGTACGAGTTGATACGCTACTTTGTGAACTAAACGTTTCCAGGACGTCCGTAAAAACATTAGCCATAACAAATTTGCAGTTGTGTCGCGTTAAGCCGTTGTGCCGCGGACGGCTGCCGGCAGTAATGAGCATGCGCCGTAGTGATTGGGCAAGTTGGCGTGCGGCGCTGCCTGAAGGGTTGCCTAGCGCCCGGGGGAAACGGGGGCAGCCAATACCGCGCACCACACCAGCAGGAACACGCGGGGCGAATACATTACCCGCCCCGACGGCTACGCTAGATAGCCGAGGGGTGTTGGGGAGTAGGGAATTGCACGGAAGCAAACCCTCCAGGATCAGCGTTGCCAACTCAGTGGATTTTCTACCAGACGTTACGAATTTTAGTTGCTGTTTAGTGGACAAAAATTGTTATAATCTATTCGTGGTTACTTAACGCTTTTTTGAAATAAAAATCTTTGAAAAATCACCACATTATTACGTGCTTAGTTGTTTCCTAAATATGTCTGTGTCAGACTCGTTTCGTATTTGTGATAACATTAAAGTACCTTATCTTTCGTTGAATTGAAATTTTAACTATATTTTACCTGTAAATTATAATATTTCATTCATAATTAATTTGAATACAAACATTAATAAAACAGATGTGTTGGTAATTCCTAGAAATAAACGGCTCTTATGCAAAATATTATTACATTGAGTGTGCTCGAATTCGGCGCGTTGTCTCTTTGATATAATCTTATACACTCGGTAAACCTTTATCCGCACGAGGCGGAGGAATGTCGTGGAAGTAGAACTTCAGCAGTGCTTCAAAAAAGTTGGAAGTAACGGTGAATGGACTATAATCTAGTGGTCACTGGATAACCTACTGGATATTTTTAAATTTTGTGCGCGGCATGTCATTATAGTTTTTTTTGGAAGGAAAACAAATTACGTAAATCTGGAGTGACCAAAAGTTATATTAAAATATTTATATGGTGAAACTATAAATATTCGTAGCATACCTATGTATTTGTTTTTCATAAATTGGTAGCATTTCATAATTATTCCTTTTTCTTACATTATCCCCGCTATTTCATTCTCTTGTAAACATTATCGCTACTACAATTTCATATGTGCATTTAAACAAATTGAGCTGCGTCAAGAAGAAATTAATTTATAAAAAATTGGTTAGAATATATGGGTACTGTTATTATTCGAAATGTGATTAAATATATATTTCGGACGTGGTGGATTCTCGTGTATTTTCACTCGCGGCCTGGTGTAATTCTCTATCTAAGCGTTGGCAACGCTGGCCCGGATCTGATAGCGGGGAGGGCACGAACACGCAGGGGCTAGCACGAAGCGTTTACACGATATCTCGAGGGCAGAGATCCCCCGCGGCCGATAGCGGACTTCTCCTGGCGACGTCGGCCAAGCGTTGGGGAAGTATATGCAATTCATATTCCTCGTGCCGGCCATCCCCCTCCCATCCCCCCAACGGTTATCAGATTTTCAGCCGCGGTGATTTCTGCCCCCCTGAGTAGGGTCGCAGTCTGACGCTGCTTGATCCCCTTGTTTGTGCCGTCTCAAGAACTTTCACACGCCATTTATTGGCAGCAGAGACGAAATTTACCAACTGGAAAACTTGGAACTATATGTTAATATGTTTTCCTTTTGTCCATCATGCTGCCGTGCAATGTTAAAGTATGAGTATTTGTTTTATACATATGCTCGATATTGCTGACTGAAACTGCTTGTTGTTATTTGTATTGATTATTTATTCTAGTTATTTGTCGAAATAACTGATATTGTGTGACTATAGCTTGAGTCTGAAATAAACAGGACTCAATTACCTCCACCTCCCCCAATGCAATTTTTTTTGTCACCTGACAAACTAGAGAAATTGGAGTGGCACATTAAGCCACTAACAAAGGATTTCAAAAAAACTGCAGGCAATAGTTTTTTTGAATTTACTTACATAACTGGGTATGATATCGAGATAGTAAAATAACGCGTTATACGTTACAGAACAGGTCGTAATTTATCATAACCATAACTTTTCTGATGCCTTTTTTTAGGCATGGTTTTCCAGTTTTAGTGGATAACTCAATTTCATGTTCTCAAAAGGTTTCAATAAATTGTTATATTGGTAAAACGTGTAAGGTGATGCTGTAAAAAGCTGCGCCTAAAACTATTTGTGTTTTTGCTGATTTATCAAATTGAATTGTTTGGACAAATTTCCGATGGCTGGGCGGAAGTAAACAAACGCTCATTGACAATAAAGAAAAGACAGTGGCTTGAATGGGCCGATGACGATACATATTTAACAACCTTATGTAAAATCAACTGTTGAAATGTTTCAGTCTGTAGATATCAGGCCAGAGTATTCCCTAAGTGCAAGCGGATAATTCTGCTCATTCAGGGGGCTCTCATCTTCCTGAAATGTCTTCGTAAAACCGATGCGTAGTTCCGAGATTATTGACACTTGGTGGCTTCGATCGCCACTGCTTCACGTTCATGTGGCGAGGAGGCAGGAATTGTAACTTTTCGGACAAAACATTTCTCATAACATAGTCAGAGCACTCCATAATCTCTACATTTGGCCGTTTGAATTTTTTTTTAAACTTGTTCTGTCCTTGCTGTTTTTTTTTGTTGGTTGTCTAACAGGATCATTATATTTTTTTGATCCATTTATAAGTTGCTGAATTATTTGCTGTTTTGTGTTTTGCAGGATGTCAATTTTGCTGATGTTGAGTAGCCACATGTATGCTGTCTTTGTTGTTTGTTTCGTTCATTATCAGACTGGATCATTTTAATTTTTTGGTCCTTTTATATGTGATTTTATTTTTGCTTACTGCAGTGTGTGGTTCGCTTGTAGTTTTGCCGTTTTCGTATTGTTTTAGTTGTGCTTTCCTCGTCATTTTTGTGTCACTCGTTATATGACTGAATGGTTATATTATATATTATCACATTTTTATTATATTTGTGTTTTTCGTGTGTATATATATATATATATATATATATAGTTTTCTTAGTTTTTGGTTACTTATTCGTAGTCATTGTAGTCAATGGAGATCCAATCAAAAAACGAATTCATAATCAGCATGTTCCGTTGTCTTTAGCTTTCCCTGTGTGACCATGTGAACTAATGTCCAAGTTTAACTGCTATTGAATTTAAAGATTTCTGCAAAAATACGGAATAAGAATTATGATACAATTATTGCACACTTTCATTACGACTTGCATGCTAGTTTTAATAATAGTAACAATTAGAATCATTGGTACACTGTTAAAAATTTCTGTAGACTTACGGAAACTTTTACGGAGATGTATAGTTAAATTACGGAAAGGAACTTCGTAATGACGAATAACGGAAATGAGATCCGTAAATATAAAATACGGAAGCCCTTCGTATTTTTATGGCTTTGATTTTGATACACGAACAATGCAGATGATACCTGAAGCGTATAAAATCCCATCTTCGCAATACTACTTAGTGTAAAATAGTAGTGGGTGAGTGGCGAAACACTTCTCCAGTTCCAATTCGTCGACTCGTGTTCAAATTTCGCTACAAGACAGAACCTTCTGTATACACTGTGAAACACGCGCATAACGAAAATAAAACATTTTTTTTTGTAACCTCGTGTTATAAACCACAAATACAGCAAGCGCTCTAACACGACTTAAAGCAAAGACAGTAGCGTTCGTCACTTTCATGTAAGATACATATTTACGAAATACTTCGTTTAAAGGTGTGTTAGGTGAGTAGTTCGAATTATTGAAAATAGAAAAAAAAAACTACGAGTTTGTGGTCACGTTCCGTGAATTTACGGAGAATTGTGTGAAATTTACGGAGAGGGCGTTATTGAAAAAAAAAACGAAGAGACCGTAATTTTAACGCAGATATCTGGATAATTTGTAACCGTTATTTTCCGTAATTTCAAGGACATTTTTTCTAACAATGTAGCTACGGGATACTGTAGGGTTGTGAGGTCCCATTATTATGTTACAGGCATTTCATTTCAATCTAGGTGGATTTTTCGTGAGTTATATTTAAGGCTCCTATGCACCTGAAGACGTTTTGCGCTTTCAATGCCCAGAATATAGGTAGCAATACGGGCGACATTAACACGCGCGTCTAACTCCCCGTCGTCCATACGCGAAAAGCGCTGAACTGGCTTGCAGTGTTTCCACTCGTGCGCTGTACTTTTAAAAATGCAGTAGATATTTAACAGTGGGACTTAATTTCACGCGATGGAAGTCAACAAATTTAACTTCTGACTTATAACTGTAGGCCTACTTTTCTCCTTACTCTGAAGAGAACTGAGTAAGTAGACTCTAAAAATGCTTATTTAATTTTTAGCATTCCACGATTTCTTTTCTCTTTGACTATACTTAATTTGAGAAAAGCAAAAATTTACGGCCTTCAATTATTGTTTTTTTTATCCTTCCCTGGCAGAGAGTAATATTTATTTGCCAAAACATTTATTTTCCGAGATACAACTAAACGCGCAAACAACGATTTCGCTCAGAAAATTATTTAGTACATAGTAATCTGTGAAGTTCAACTGTGCCCGGAGAACCTACTGACACACGCTGGCAACGTGTAGAGAGCCGGGCATGCCTCAAGTTCAAGCGACACAGCACCATAAGAGATTATTCGCAAATTTACCACATGAGTGTACACGTATAGTGAGAGACAGCGAGTGGTAAAGTAGTTTCCCACACTTCAATGGTGGCGTTCCTATATTTGCCCAGGAAAGATTCAAACGCATAGGAAAGTTCCCAACATTTTATAGTAACGATGCTTAACATTCCTATATTTTCAGCCTATGATGTGTGACACTGTTTCCATATAATCTATATGTTAAAAACCTCCATTACAGTTAAGTAAGTTTATAAGAATTTTTTTACTGTGATAGTATAATCTTCAAACACGTGTATTTTCTTGTTAGGCCTACTTTAATTACGCTAGTTTCCTGACACGCCTTCAATAACTATGAACCAGTAATATGAATGCAATGAGACCAAGCGAATCACTTTCAACCTAGTATACAGGATAACGCGCTCATCATGAGGGCACCAGACAATAAACAACTAATTGCGCATGGGAATTACGTAGCACTGTCCAGTTTAGCCTTGCCATCAAACAAACTCGCGAAATTTACAGGTCTCAAGTACATTCACGAGTACTTCCGGCTTTCGTTTTCAGGCTATTCCTCCGTCTCATGCAAAGAAAGACTACCAAAGACTTGAAAATAACACCAAAGGGACAACTCACCCCATCCGCGCGCACTCATTTTAACAATAGTTTGCATGGGAACTATTTCTTACTAAACATTACCAACACAGCTAATTTCTCTTTGATTTTATTGATATTAACTATTAATGAAATATTGTAATGTGTAGACAAAATGTAAGGAAAAGTTCAGTTTAATTAAAAATACGATATTTTCATGTTAAAAGAAGTATAAAACGCTTGTGATACATGGCATACTTAGGGAACAACCGAACACGTCATACATGGGGTGATTTTTCAAAGGTTTGGTCGTAAAAACGTGAAGATACTGTGAATAGACCTTAGCAGTCCAGAAGGAAGTACCTCACGGGTGGGCTCGTTGCCGAAGGTCGGTTCCGGGCTCGCGTGTGGAACCCGGAAGGAACCAGTTGGACGATGACCTGGGTGATGAATTGCAGGGGAGGGAACCATGGTGGCAGCGAAAGGCACAGCGAGAGATACTAATACCCGGAAAGAGAGAGTAATCGCGCGAACATAATCCTCTGCAGACCCACTCGATTACACGGCTTCGGATCTCGGGCCGGCTTCGGCTCCGTTGAGCTCCCGATGCCGCGTCACCCCCTCCTACGCGTATTATATCCTCGTTAACGCAACCAAGAACACTCCTCGCGCTCTCCGCCGCGCGCTGAGGGCAGAAACCTTCGTACGTGCGCGGGAGGCGCATCCCCGACAATGACGGAGAGTGAAGGAGGCTCTAACAGTTTGTAAGCTCGTTTTAATCGCCGCTGAGGAAGTGACCACCTGGGTGGTCGACATCCATCACCAAGACGCCGGCGAGCGACTCTCAGTTCTCGGCGAGGTCGGCATCCTTCACTTATGCGAGGCCCGTCTCGCGTCGCGTGTAGGCAGGGGAGAGATTTGGGTGGCCGGTGAAGGGTGAAGCGAGTTGAGTATGGAGCAGTGCTGGCGGGGGGAACGGGAGATTTCCCAAGAAAACAACTGACCAGCAGCATCGTCCGGCACGATTACCACACGCGAAAATCCGCGAGCGACCCCACCGGGAATCGAACCCGGTTCGCCTAGGTGGGAGGCGAGTGGTCTTACTACTACACCACCGCGGCCCCTTTGACGTCGACGAGGCCTGGATGGCATCACGTTTAGGTAGGAGTAGGAAAATATCACGAGGTCATTGCAAGACATGGAAGACGTGAAACCCGTGTACACTGAAGTCGCCTCTGCAGTTGAATAACACGCCCTGGGCGACTCTGAACCAATAGCAGACTTGCAAGAAAGCAGCTGGCGAATACCATACTTCCAGGTGCGGGTGTAACACTGGCTTCCCCGTGGAGCTGCAACCAGTGAACAAACATCTGAGACTCGAGTATACAAAGGGTTGTGGTGACTAGCCTGCAGGTCCTACAACTTTCGAAATTTTCCTATTCCTATGTAAACGTTACGGTTGTTTGTGCAAAGAAATACAGAAGCAAACAGTAAACTGATTGGTTTCTTCACGACATAACGACATAACGATAGAATGAAAGCAGAAAACTAAACAAAGTATGACGCTACGGCACTTATAGAATGCGGCCGAGTTCTGCGGCGATATCACTACTTTGCAAGACAAGTTCTAAGAGAGTCAATAAAGAAAATATTTATATTATTAGTAGATTGCTCGTGGTTAATCGAGCACTTTGGAAATCAACCTTCGACAAATGTAACTGCCCCTAGCACTCTGAATAGCATGCGCCAAGTAAAGTTGGTAACGATAGACGGAAAGTAGTTCCAAGTGTTTTACAAATGAGTTAAAAATGTTAGGTTAACATTTGTAAATACTGAAATTATTATCTTAGCTTTATGCTTTTTTTAATGTTTAAAAGAGTAAGAATTAGCGGTTTCGTAAAATATTCACTTTTCTAATAATTTCGCAGGCGCAAGAAGATTCGAGGCTCTTAGCGGAATGAGCCGCTTAATCCTTAGAGCAGTAAAAGCGGATTCGAGGGCTCCGAGCCAGGTCCAGCGGATCGGGGCGTATCAGAGGGCATGGTCCCATCCCCTTACCACCAAACCGCTTAAAGTGTGTGTGCGTGTGTGACTGTTTAAATAGGAACGTCTGTCGCCGAAAATTTGCTGCAAGCGCGAGTGTCAGTGAGCGTAAAAACAAATGTGTGCAATTACTGGCAGAAAATGTTTAACGGTTTATTTACAAACTGCTAAGTAATCCTCTCATAAGTCAGGCAATTAATTCATTCCTTTAAAAACGAAGTTGCAGTTTACGCTAAGAGGTTAAACTTTCACCATTTACAGTCGTTCTCCTGCCCGTAAGTCATAATCGATCTGGGTGTTACTAAATCAGTTTGCAGGCTTACGTACCGAGTTCAAATAAAATAATTATAATGACAGCAGGATGTAGTGTGTCAAGTTATATAACATCAAACGGGCCATGCACTTACCTGTGTGTGAGTTGTTATTTTTTAATAACATTTTTCCCATTTTTGTTTTCAGCGAGGGAAGTAATTTCCACGCCAGCCAGTGAGCTATCTCCCCAAGTATTGGCAATTCTTTACTATCTTAAGTTTCCCAACCAAAGGAATGTAAAGCCCAAGCGTTAATCAAGGGGTAAAGCAATCGCCATCTGCTGTGGTGTGACCCGTATTGTCCTGGGAATTGTGGAACGTCCTATCAGCTCAGACATTGCCAACGTTGTTGAAAAAATGAGCACGCAGTCTCGAAACGTCAAGGCGTTTCCTTTTATTAGTTTTATTGTAAAATACTGTTTTAAGCGTTAAAGCAACAGTAAAATATGTACTTTTTTTCATTTAGAAGGTAAAGCTACAATTTAGCCTAAACTTTAATGACTTGGTTCCCTGAATTGTTTAGCGTAATTGTGTATTTTAATTTTTGCGTTTTTGCTGGTCCTATTTAGATGCGCAAAGCCGTATTCTCTGTAGGGTTTAATATGCAAGTGCGCTTAAGTTTGTGCGTCTTTTGTCTTTGATAGGTACAGTTTTTTTGCAATCGTCTTAGATATTTCACCTTTAGCTATACTTTAAAATAAGTTTGTAAGTTTTCTGATACTGTTGATTTTCTTTGCTAACAGTTTCAGCGATGACTACACTGGACAAAATACTTTGTGGCGGCCACAAAATATTTTGTTGGTATTCACCCTGCCAAATTATTTTGTGGCGAACACAACATTTTTTGTAGTCACCACAAAGTAAAATTTTAGTGGTGACAAAAGTTTTGTGAGGACAGCTAAAAGTTTTTTGTTAACCACAAAATAATTTGGCTGGGTGAATGAATACCAAAAAAAACATTTTGTGACGCCAGAAAGTATTATTTCAGTGTATATCCCCGAGTATTTCGCGAATTCATTCTGCGGCGACACCACCTATAATTTTCTCCTGCTACTGTGATTGGACAGCAGTTACTTACACGGGCCCCGTTTAACTGCGAGGCAGTAAAAAGCAGGAAGCAGTAGCGTGAGTTAGTTTTGAACAGTCCTGTAGAAAGGCCCCACTTGACCGCAGCAATCAATAAGCAAATGGTAGTATCTCAAGTGTACATAGGATCATAAAGCCTAGCCTGCAGACACATAAATGCGCAAAATACTCGGGCCCTACTGGCGACACATTTGTTACCGCGTTTAAGGTAAATAAACTAACCCCATACAACAGAGCTATTATATTGACGGTGTTTCATCCCGCTATACGGTGAACATAGAATAACATACCAAATAATAGGTATAAGCTATTCACGGTAAACTGAGCACTTCTGAAAGCCCTGCTTGAGATCTACTCGTGTGCACATTGTGTATTCTTACACCATATATTACATTAACATTGCTGATAACATTGTTAGCAAGACATCCAAATGAAACAGTGGGATTACTATTTTACAAATATGCTTAGTCTTAAATTCATTTGCATTAAAAATAAAACACAAAGCAAACGAAATCACTTCGGTATTCATGAACTTCTGAACTGACACTTTTTACTGAACGTCAAGACATGGAACTGCTTTCCGTCCATCGTTCCAACATTACTGGGCGCATTTCAGTCAGTGTGCTCAGAATATATGAAGTTAGAAGTCGTAAAATTTTTCAAAGGTTGATTTCATAAGTCTTCTATTAACCGTGAACATCCCATACTCGTATGTTTGCCACAACAAAGCCGTGAAAGTATGTTAAAATGTACATTCAATTACATAGGATTCTCAAGATTTTCCCACTATTCGCCCAAAATAAGTTGCAATTTTGTAGCTGTACTTCTTGGCTTGCTTAACAAACATAATGGCACACTACAAATAAGAGAGAAGTAAACTAGCAGAACATCATGGGAAACTACGCTAACAAGAAATTTGCAAACATCGCGAGTCACTGAAAGAAAATAGAAATAAAAGGGATCCACGAAGAAAACTCTGAATTAATTGGGAAACAGCTTTTGCGACTTGCAGTGAAATATGTGTTTTAAAAACAAGTATTTTATTAAGAGAATTACCTTAAAAAAACAAATTAATTTTCTAAAACCCATTAAAATTTGCTATCGAGCGAAAATTGTTTGGCACCATGTTTAGCCACTAGCCTCCCTCTTCAAAAGTGTACAGTTTTGATTTTTTGAGGGTAGGAAATACTTCCCGCGGTGGCTTGCAAGTCGTTGTTTAACAACAGTATAACGGAGACAGTAAATATATTTTAAAAATCTGTACATAGTTTTAGATATATTGGTCAGTTAAAACGTTTTTTTATTTCCGCTTCTTTTTATGGTATGCGGAGCATACTATATATTTTTTTTTTTGATGTGGAAACCTGGATAAGATGTATTTTTTAATTTTTCGAGACAGTTAGTTTAAAATGAAATTTGAATAATATATATTTAACTGAATTTCTTTCTTCTTGGGAGAAGAACGAAATCGTTTAATTAACGATAGATGGCTGATATGGAATTGTTTGAATGTTTTACGATTTCTTTTGAAAATTTATCTTATAAAATATGAGTTCATTAGCCAGCAAAACCCAGTACTGCCAGTCAAAATGGCATTCGTTAAAAAGTTACCACATACTATATGATTGTTTAAATACATTTCTTATTCTTCAACGAGTGTTGGAAGTGCTCGTTTTTTTTCTCCCTAGACACTCGACATTCGTTAGCTCGGAATAGCACTTACTTTCTTAAAATAATTCGCTTATTCTGTAATCTAATACTTGAGAGAGCGTAGGGCCTATGCCACTCGTGCACTGAAATAAATTAATTGTAGATAATATTATATTACATTTAGTGCGATAGCGAAATATTCATCTTCAAACAATTTGCTATGATACGGCGGTATCAAACATCCTGCTTTGACCAGTTTTGGCGAATTCCCCATTACATATTTAAAAAGTGGAATTGTTTGAGTGAAGAATGCTTCGTATACGAAGATTAATTTTCGAAACGTTGATTAAATTGTGTTTATCAGACATGACACCACAAAAATGAAAACGTACATTTTGTTGAGATAAAACTGAAGGATACGACCTGGGTGTTTGATTCGGTGGAAAGTGGTAGAAAAATTTTAACTGAATTTGGCAATGATCTATTGATAAGTCTACTCTCAGATACATACTTAAGTGTGTGAAATAGAAATATTTTTGAGTATGGGTGTAAAATGATAAGACTGCATCTCCCATAGCGTAGAGAAATAACTAGTAAGAAAATACATTATAATTATGTGGAATTATAGACTTTTTTATTTTGGTATTATAATTCAACATTTGACAAGGTATTCTGAAAGGACAAAATAAAAAATAATAGATTTGTAATGTGTAATAATATCTTATTTACTTGTTAAGGAATCCTACTAGGTTAGATATTTTATAAATAAAAAACGGAAGAAGCAGATTGAAATAAAACATTTAGAGAAGGCCTGCTACGAGTTCTGGTGTTTCTGCATGCCGAAATTTTCTTGCAATAGGATTTTGAAAAGCAGATGTGGTTGGGTGAACGCACACGCACGTTTACACATGTGGTCAAAACCTATTTTTAATTTATCTTTTGCAAGTCAATGGCATACCTCATGTTTTTGAGTAAATAAGAAATTTTGACAAATAATTATTTTAGGAAAGGTGTGATCTGAAATAATTTCAGATGTATTGTAACGGCTTAAGTAGTTACTGTGACAAATAAAAATTTTCTGCTAGTAAGGCGATACAGTTTCATATTTTTACCAACCTGTGTTGATTTACAATGCTTCCAGCTGCTCCAAGGTACGTAGTTCAGTGCAGGCTTTTATTCGCTGGTGGTAAATGCATAGTAACTAAACTTTCAGTCAGCGTCAATTCTTTAAAAAAAATACAGTGTTTAAGTTCAAAATATGTTAGTTCCTGCTACCAAGCAGCGAAAAAAAATTATGAAATTCCAAACTAAAAGATTACAACTTAATTTAACGAAAATACTTCCGGTCATCACTAAAGAAAAATGTAAAATTTTAGAGATGCAAGTTGTAACACAATGGCAAAATCCAGGTTGTAACTAGGAAACCTCAGTAATTACTCCGAAACCAAAAACAAAAAGTAGGATATCGAATATGCACAAAAGACTCGCCATCTCCAGAAAGTATACCTCGAGTGTTTCTGGCGCACAACACAATAAAAGATGCAGTGGGCTTCTGGCCACGAAGAGGAACAGGTGCCCGAAATACAAACAACTAGAAGCTCTAAATGATGAAGAGAGTTACAATTATTAATGAGCTCTTTGTCCAGGGACGCTGTTTGATGGAGGGTGGGGAAGGTGGGTTTTTGGACGGGAGGGGTAGGGGGTAATGTGGTAAAAAATTATGATGATGGCGTGGTCCAGTTATAGCGGAAGGTCGGCGCTGTGGCGCGTACGTGCGGGCAGCGTGTGTGGGCCCGCCGGGCGAATATCCACAAAAACCGGGCGGCCACAAAAAGGCCTCGTCGGAAAAGTGGGTTAATGCATTCACGGGAGGAGCCGATCAAGTGCTCAGCACTCTGGGATCTCTCTCGCCTCCCTTCCACCTCCCCTTTCTCTTAATTCCCTACCTCCCCCCNTATGATTATGGAAATCCGTAACCCGTCCGGTGAAGTCGGGAACTGTAGGCGAGTGAGTGAGGAGATTTGGGCGGCTCTTATCATCGAGGTCTTGAGAGCCGATGAGAGTGAAGTGATTCAAGCATAAAGCAGCGCCGGAATCAAAGGGAGGGAGGAACGGGAAATCCCTCAGGAAACCCGCCGACCAGCGACGTCGTCCGGTACGATTCCCACATGCGAAAATCCGGGAGGGACTTGGCCCGGAATCGAACCCAATTCGCCTACGTGTGCATCGAGTAGTCCGACCACTACACACCACCGTGGCCCCGGAACTGCAGGTTGGCAAGCTGATGGCGCAACTAGAAAACTCGGGGAAAAGACGTATCGTCACGATTATCGGTACAGATTGGTTGGAGGTTTGGGCACAAAATAAAGGCTGGTTTCTTAATAGAGTGACTGTTATTGAATCTACTCGCCCTTATTGGGAGTGCGTGAGAACGCCTGCTGTCAAGTGTGAAATATGATGAGTCTGAAATAATAGAAGTGTCCCTATTCCACTAACATGTAATCTAGGCGCTAGACTTCACAGTCACGTGTGCACGTTTGGCCAAGGTCACTAATATGGTTTTCGAATCACGAATAAGCCGTAGGTATGGAAGTTGTATTTACGTATAACTTATGATCTATTCACCCAAAAAATGGTGAATAGATCATGTTATCGGCGGTGTAAAAAAAAACCTCAAAGCGGCATATACAAATGAAGAAAGCGATGTTCAGGAATATGTCCTATTTTACAAAAAAAAGTACAATTAAAAATAAATATAAAATTATGTATGTAATAAAAAGTGTCTAGCTAAATATAAGCTGGAAAAGAATAAAAAACATTACAGTTATCCAATTAAATATCAGTATACACATGGATTGCAATATTTCACATACCTATTCATATCAATAAACTATTCTTATTCTCTCCACGTTAGTTTAAAATTATAACGAAATACTATATCAGATTTCAGTTGCAATATTTCAATGTTAATTTCAAAAGTTTAGCACATTTCATAACAGAAACGCAATGGAGAATGGACCAGCCAAGCATGGACCATGCATGAGGAAATGGTGGCCAGCCATTTTTGTTGAGATTGTATCGTGCACATATCGACTGTTGACATATTCGATATATCAATTCATTCCATTTTTTTTTCTCGTTTGCGATTGCGATACGCTAGAGTGTAAACAGAATTCCCAGATGGACGTAATTTCATGCTAAAATTAGTGAATTTCATTAATGTGTCGAAACGAAGGCAATACCATGGCATTTGCCTAAATTATTTGGCCCGTTTTCTTTTCGTTTGCGATAGCGATAGTGTAAACAAATATATATGGGGCATAAAGTCGTACTTTCGCACGAAAATCCGTGAATTTCGCGTTTGAGTCAAAACAAAGGTAAAATCGCGGAATTCGTCTAAATTATTCGTGTTTCGTGTTATTTCGTGAACTTCGCATGTCACCATTTTTCGGGGTACATTTTTATAGGATTAATTCAGCTTAATAGGTATGTAAGCTGACGTCTGTAATAAGCAACAGTTAATTTTTTTTCCTTGTGGGTTTTGTTATTGGTCTATAGGAATCCAGTGTGTTTCGTATTATGTGACGCAGTAGTAAATTTGACATTAACGGCCAACATACTAATCGAGACTTTCGTTAAATGAATCCAATCGTTGGCCTTCAGTTATATGATTTCAGTGACTTCGAGGTGTGGTATTATTGCAGGCCATTGTCATGTGCTGGTGGTAACTTTGAGTTTATACTATAAAAATAACAATGGAAAACCAAAGTCATTTTTAATTTGCCTTCTCGTAAGTTCCCAGATAAGCTACATGGTTAGTACGTTCTTTATTCTTAACGTACTCTTCATTCCAGAAAACGTGCACCTTATTTTCAGCCAACACAATGCAACGTACAGATTAGATGACACAGGAAATTGGCGTCTATATCTAAGAAGTGTTCAGTGTTGAAAACGGTAAAACGCCTAATAAAACGCGTAGTTGGAAAAGTTATTCAAGTGTTTCTAATATTTTAATCGCTTGATAAGTAGAATATTTCGGTTATAATCAATTAAACCGTGGGATCATTTAGTTGTGTTTCATCTTACTCGTATGTGAAATATGTGATTTCTAGGATATGAATTCCTGAATGATTGTGAACTGTTAGCGGAATGAACACCACCTTCAGTCGCTGTCAACACACGATTTTTGTACTAAATTCATTATTTAAGACCCGTGTGCCACGATACAATTTCTGTGGAAGCTCCGGTGGAAGCTTCTAGAAGACTTGCTAACGGAGTTGGCATGCTAGTTCCAGGACGGGACTTCACTCACAGCTTCTGGAAGACTAATATTTTTATGATAGTTGGAAATTATCGAGGACGTTTTGTTTATTGGCCGAGTGCAGTTTTCGATAAAAAGTTGTCTGCAAGGTGGAAATTTTAGCCAATCAGAGAGACAGGTTGGTGGTAGAGCGCTACTAATGACAATAGTTTGTCATGTAAGTTTATTTTGTTTTGCGAAACCACGCTGAGGCCGGTAAAAACGCGTTAAGTAAATAGTGAAAAAAAAAGGCTTGGAGAATGTGGTATATTGACGCTGTAATAGCATTACGTAAAAATCGTTGCTTGTTGACGCAGAAGTCCTTTTTCTCGCAAGCCAGTAGGACGGTAACAGCCGAACAGTGGCAGGAAGGTGGAGGAATAGTAATTATGCCATCAAAAAATAATTAGGAAATACACTACGGTTAATAACTTGCCGATAGACAATGAGAGAATAGTGTTATTTACTATGGTTTTCACCATTGAAGGTGCTCACGTCACCAAGTAGGGTTTATAACTCGTGGCATAAAGCACCATGTATGCACACTTGGAGATTTTTATTTATTTACTTCGTAGGGCACATCGACGTTCACGACTGAAGGGCGCAATGGTAACTGTAAGGAGGAGGGCGCTTTATGTATCGCACCGAACCAAATGTATACTTAAAATGGCACACGTCCAGTCACGGTTTACATGGACTCCGAAACGCGTTCCTTGTAGCCAGTAAGTAGTCCTCGTGCCATTTGCCCTTTTATTTCGTCTTGACTCAGCACTTAAGGGGCCCGCCTACCTAAAGCTGTTTTCTACGTTCGAGGGCGAGCGGGAGCAGTATACAGGCTATACTGCCGCGCGCATCAAGGGCCCATCAGCATTACGCGCAGGGTTCTGGAATGATGTGCAGTGTTGTGTTGCATGTGCCTATGGGAATTTGAGTTGGTATTCCATCATTTTAGCGGTGGAAAGTCTCTGCTATTGTAGTCCAGCTCGTGCCCGGGAAGCATGTTTTAAGATACGGCACACTGTAAAGAAATTTTTGTAATTCTTATTGAGACGTTATTTGCATTTTTACAAATTTTTGTAGCAGCACAACAATTTCTCGTGTAAAATTGCTCGTTTGTAAAACTACCGAGAGCCGTGTGTGTATTAGACCCCGAGAAATGTTAGTACTGCGCTGACCCGTATCCACGAGCTCAAGCAAAATAGCGAACACTCAACAACGTAAAACCGTATATAACTGTTTGTGCAAAAAATAGGGGGAAGCAAAGTGTAGTTGCGAGAAAAAATATATTGCAAGTTTTAATAACGTAAAACACTTAAAAAAATCAAATACTCATAATAAAACGAGGATAAATTTAATAAAAGCACGCGTTTCTATTACTTATTAACTGTTAATGTTAATGTTTCATATCTACACAGAACTCTTAAAATGAAAGCATTCTTAAGTTTTGTCAACAGAATAATTTCACTTTTTTTTTTGTATTTATTTTACTATATATTCAAAACGAAAATAATCGTAAATTTTGTAAGTCAAGTTGGTCTGATGGTTAAGAATGCGGGATAATATCGCAAAGGCCGTGGGTTCTCAACCCTAGTATAGCAACGTATAGGGGGTTTTTTTTTCCGTGAATTATATTTTAAAATAATTTTTTCCTATTAATTGTTAATAATTCATCACATTTGTTTTTAGAAGGGGAAAACATATATTTTATGTTCACTTCTTAATAATGTATGTTGTAATACAATCCTGTTAAATGCAATATTACAAATATATGTTTTGCAGATTTTACGAGAAAATGGTTTGTAAATTTACAAAGGATTTTATTGGAAACTGGTTTTCCAAGTATTTTTCTTGTAAAAGTACAAAAAAATGGTTGATAGTGCAGTCTTAAAAAGCCCTTAGTGACCATTTTAGAGGTTCACAACGTAATATTTATACCATGCGCAATAACTTTGAAGTACAATTCCGTCCTTCTCTAGGGTATGTCTCCCTTTCGTAGAACATAGAGGAGACACGTTAAATGCGTAGTTTCGTAAAAATAACCGCATTTCAAACACGCTACGCAGTTTAAGCACCAGGTAGGTGGGACCCTTAAGTTTAAATTTTAAGAGTTTACTGAATTCAACATTAATTCGCAGGGAATTCAACACGAACTTCCTCTTGTCGGGTAATCCCTCACTGGGGCTATTTCTAACACACCTTTTATTTTGGGCGGCGATTTGCCACAACCTCTCCCCCTCTTCCTTTTCCAAAGTTTCGCCAGCCTTTGTATACGCCACTGCCGGGCACCTCAAAGACAGCTGATGACACCGCAGGCGCATCGATCCCCTGACTGTGTGAACGCAAAGGGAATCAATTTTGCTTTCGTATCTGACCCCCCCTCCCCCTCCGCCAGCTCTTCAACCAGCATAACAGTGAAAGTAGAAGTATATAATGACTTGCTTATTGAATCCTGCAAAAAAAAAAACAGTCGGAAGAAAAGACTGGCGCGGAGCAGGTGTTGTAGCTTTGCAGTTGGGAGGGCGAGGCAATCAGTCGTAATGATGGGTGCGACTAACAGCTGATCAAAGCCGGCGTAACGAATCAGCCGCAGTGTCTCCGCGTGATTACGTCACCGACTGAAAACAGCGTTTTGTGGACGGCTGTACCTCCGAGCTAATTTCGAGACATGACGACTCCTACGACTGCGGTCGATAAGGCGGCTTTTTTTACCGCGAGGTCCCGGGTTGAAATCCCGAATATGTAGTGGATGTGTGACGGTTTCAAACCTTTCAAACACGATGATTTAATTTATAGTTGCAGGTGTTGCAAATCAAAAATATTTTGATGCATGTTTTTATTTAAAGTTGACGCAACATTTATTTCAGTAGACAGGGAAGACCATTGGCCATGAGCCTCGCAGCTTAGATAAGCAGTCAAAAATAACCTTCACGTTTTTTATGTACATAGTGGTTCACACTGGATTGGAATGGGTGAATGTGTTTTAACGTTCTGTTATTTGGCTGGCTTCCCATCGTAAAAGTGGGGACATAAGAAAGGAAAACTTGGATATTTTCAAGCTTCTAAATAGCAAAATATTCCAAGACTCTTTCTCGTAACCATGAAGTGCCGCATGAACCACGTGTTCGTTGCAAACCCAAAGGCGAAATTCGATAAACTGGAAAAATCTGCTGGGGTTAATTGTGCTTGGTACGCAATGCTAAACTCAGTTAAAAAAAAAAAATAATATCGCCGTTAGTACACCGACAATCGTTGATTCGTCCATTCTGATATACCTATTAAAAACAAGTTACGAGAACAATAACATCAGTAACTGAAAATGTATTATTTTCCAGTGTTGACAACACTCGTAAGTACTCTGTGGTGCATAAGACCATATCCTGCGAATGACGAAATGACTCCCGGAACTTCTGTGCGTGTGCGGCATCAGTTGCAGCTTGAAGAGTTAGTGACATGTGCGTGTGTTGTGCGTCTGCCCGCGTGCTGTGCGTGTGCTATATCAACTGTAGCGCGGCCTTAAGCCATCACGGCCATGCGGCAACTCCCTGAGCACCGAGTGGGTAGCCGTGAAAACAAATAATTCTATGAAAGGCACGAAGCTGTGAGAGATTTCCCCCGCTTTCCTGGAGGTAGTTCACTAGACCACCAGCGAGATGGCTCTGCGATCGCTTTCTTTAGCTCGCGAAGCCATCGTGCGATCAGCTGAGTAACGTAACGATCTTATACCCTGACTCGCCTTAGTATCTAAAATGAACAGTGGCGTAGCAGAAGGAGGGGCCACAGGGCCATTGATTTTTTTCCTTTTGATACAGGAAGCCAGGGAGACCATTAATTCAAAACATTAAAATGGCCTTGAAGATGCATAAGTTTTCACAATAAATGTGAGATTATATGAAGGTAAGCATTACTCTGAGGGTGTTTTACATCTTTTCATGACAAAAGGTGAAATAATTCTCTACATCTTGGAGCTGACACTGTTCAAGCATGAATGAGTGCCTTTATAGGAAGCATTTTTCTGTAACAGAAATTGTACCAAGTTATCTAGCGATCTAACATTTCACCAAAGACTGCATCTGCAAGAAGATGGAAGGGTTCATAACTGTAGGTTAATTATACAGGGAAAGAATTTTGTATGAAGAAGAACATTGTTTGTGTTTTCTTATTGATTACTCTGCCAGCGTCATGAACGTAATATTTCCAGAACATGTCGATATATCATTTTGAGCAGCATTATGTTAGAAGATATTTCTTATATTGTATCGATAGAATATCAATGCGAAAAAAGAAAGTAGCATATGATGAATAATTTGACATAAAATAAAGACTGAGGGCGGCCGTCTTTGTTTGGTTTGTACCGCCTGAGGTCAAAATGATGCTGCGTCCCAGAATATAAAAATGCGGCGAGTAATGGCTAGCGTCAAGTTACTAACCTCGCCATAAGATGGTGCCATGTGCAAATGGAAATAATTGCAGAGCTCTCTGGTGTCAGGCCAGTATACCACCTCCAATAAAAACGGAGAAATTTTATCACGGCTTCATCATTTGTGTAGTGTTTTTTATATTCACAATGCGAAGTCGTGTGCTTCCGCCATTTGTAGCCTTTCCGGCATGGACGTCAGAAGTGAAACAAATTATTATTATTTTAACATTGACTAGGGACCTGCACAACTCGCGTTAATTTTAGGCTTCACGCTAGACAGTAGGCCTACAGTAGTGCATATGGCTAAGACGACGTTGCTTGTTCATTAGCCGGTGCCTGATGTGCGGAGCCATTCCCTTTCACGTGACTTCACATGATCTGTGCATACACTTATGAAGTGTTTATTCATCGGCGCAGAGTCACTCATGGCGTGTCCAGCGACGAAAGTTGCCCAAAAGTGCACATGCTTAAAGTAGAACCTGTCACCAAATAACAAAACGCCAATTCTGCGTGGTTTCTAACAATAACTTCCGAATCATTCACTTAAGTTTCTTTTCTATAATTTTGCCTTAAGCACTGACAGATTTATTATAATTAGAGACACAGGAAACCCATGAAAATTTTTGAGGCGACGTATCTTTGGTGACACTTTAGCTAGTTCATTCTTCCATGATTGGATTATCAAGTTTTTCACCCAGCTAAGTTCTTTGCAGAAGTGTTACAAACGTTCTGCTTTAAAGAGCCAGAATCCTCATTGGCCCAATGAAATGACATAGTAGCTTCATACATGGATGGCATCAAAAAACCGAAAGAAAACAGTCAGACGTGTGTACAGTATGGCCTAAGTTGAATCTTAAGGAAAAAATAAGATTTCCTTGCAGTAAACCATCGTTATAGACACACTACCGTCTCGCGTTATAACCCGGTACAAAGGTGGACGGAATATAAGTGCACGGCAGTTTCACGTGTGTCATCGGACTTCCGCTGTTCCGACACACACTGCAGAGCTCACACGCCAATAGTAAACTCTCAGCCCACTGCTGGATTCGCTCCGTGTGGCCGGGCGGAACAGGAGAGTGAGTCTGGCTGAGGCGGCAGCCAACGAACAAGTGACATCTACATGAGTAAGTATACGGGTGACCGTGAAGTTAAGCTATAGTCTATTCGTGGTATCATCACTTTTTTTTTNCCCCCCCCCCCTGACGTGCTTGGTTGTTTCCTAAATACGCTATTAACACAAGCGTTTTAGACTTATGTTAACATTATATCATCTTATATTATCAAAATTAAACTTTTTCTTGTATTTAATTTGTATATTACAATATTTAATTTTTAATTGATACGAATAAAAACAGTGAGAAAATAGGTGTGGTGGTAATGCCTAGTAAGAAATAGTTCTTATGCAGCATTTTATTAAACTGAGTGCGCACGAATGTGGTGCGTTGTCACTTTGGCGTAATTTACTATACTTTGTTTGCACGAGGCGGAGGAATATCATGAAAGTATAACTTCAGCAAGGCTTCAGAAAAGTTGGGAGTAACCGTGAATGGAACTATAGATGCCATATTGTAATTCAAAATGGTAGGGTCTCTAACCATCGTAACTAATTATAAATGGTTAACATAGAGGAGGGAAATACATGATTTAAAATATCCCCAATACAATTTCTTCCATTACCTACTCATGGGTCACGGTGGGAAACGTGGCGGACTTAACCGTTGGCTGGCGGGTTTCCTCAGGGTTCTTCCGTTTACCATCACCGTTGCATTCCACCACTGCTCCGTCTTCACCGCTCAAGACTTTCCAACTCTCGGTTCTGAAGAAACCACGTATAGACGTAAAAATGTTGTACGACCAATTTCTTTAAACCGTTTAGTCCCCGAGTTTTTGATCGAGTACACGTTGCACATGAAGAATATTTACGGTGTACGCGATAATGAATCAGTGGCCGCCGGTGTTTTCGCTACGAACGGTTAACACTGACACCAACAAACACGAGGTACGTTGTTCACAGGTTGCGAGAAAGCACGCTGGACAAAAATGCAGTGCCCATCAAAAAAAAATTAATATTTATTGCGACACTTGAACTAGTAAATTAATTCGGTGCTAAGCAGGTTAAAATAAATGCCAAAAAATAATCTGTCCGGACTTCTGATTACGGCTGTCAGTGGCGTGTAAGGGATGGGCGTGGTTGTTCTCGCCGATGGAAACAATTACTGCAGCAGTGACGGACCTGGATGAAGCCAGCAGGCGAGAGAGGGGCCAGCACACACACACACCTGTCCGGTTGATGTTGATGGATGACGACGAGCAGTGTAACTGTTGTACCGCGTCCCTACGTATTGTGCGGCCGGCACCTGCCCAAACGTGCCAGAGAGAGAGAGAGAGAGAGAGAGAGAGAGAGAGAGAGAGAGAGAGAGCGAGCAGGGTGGAGAGCTCCATAGTTATTATCACTGTCCGCGGCGCGAGCCGTTGCTTTCTCCACGGCCTGTCGCCCGCTCCTTCACAGCGCCGATCATCTCCGGCAGATAGTTCTGCCGGCCAGTTCCTTCCCCGTTCTTCTTCAACCGCCGTGTCTTCTCTGATACCAGACCCTCCTGACACTAATGCCCTGTTCCCGAGTGGAAATTCGGCGCTGGCCCGAACTCGGATTAGAGTCTCGCCTCGGACAAGCAACGGCGCTAACCTAACTGTTCTCGGTAATTTTTCTTCAACGTCAGCCGAAAAAACACAAACAAGAACGGAAGTGGAGCACACCTGGAGGTGGAAAAGAAGATAGAATCGTATCTCCCGAAAGCAAAACTGTAGCAACAAAAAAGGCATCACGTAATTTCTTTTCCCACTGAATTCTTCAAACGATGCATCATGTCTAAAGTTTCTTTAATAGTCCTGTTTGAGACGAATGCTAATTTCGTAACGTCTGCGAGCTGCAAACATTTATCATTTTACGCGATTTCCTTGTGCCATTCTACGTCTAGATCCCAGTGCAGCTGGTGGTTCAGAATAAATGTTTTATCCTGGGCCCGGACAAAGGGGATAACAAAGTTTCGTAGTTCAGTCTGAATTCAAATTTTATCCTAAACTGTTGTGTTTTTGTGGTATGGCGTTTTAAATCCTTCGCTGATAACATAAGTCTGTAGACTGGGTAGTACCTTGGTAATGATACGTAAGTAGGTAGGGCTTAACGTCTCATCAACAGTGAGATCATTACAGACGGAGCAAGCTGCTCAGAGAATCAGGAACGGGGAAGGAATAGGCCATGGCGTGTAGCGAGGAGCCATCCCAGCATTGGCCTGGAGAGATTTCGAGAAACCTTGGAAAACCGAAATCTGGATCGCCCTGACCGGGATTCGAACCAGGTCCTCCCGAATGCGAGTCCTAAGTTTAACCACTGCGCCACCTCGCTTGGTGCACAGGAAATGGTGAAAAGTATCTGAATTTAGAGGTTTCACCTTCTTTGGCCGCCAAACTGTTTACAGAGAAGGAAGCATTTATTTAAAAATTGCTCAGTAATGTTGATTATTGTCTGGAGTTTAAGAATGGTTTAGTCTGCACCGAAAATAGCGAAAAAATGGGATGGTTTATAGTCACAAAATTCTAATACAGTAACAGGGACGTAAAATGTATGTTTTCATGTATTTTTGTGGCTTAAAATGACTCGGTTAGGTTTCAAATTTCAATATTGCACGTCGCACGACGTAAAGACTGCGCATCAGTATAATACCTTGGGCTTATAGGCGATGCAACTTTCTGTTGTGAGTTCCACTATCATCATTAACCAGCGCACCGCGAACAAGCAAAATCAATTCAAGCTGGCAGAGAACTTGACACAAATAAAGCGAAACTTTTCAGGGGTTAGGCGACATAATTTTCGTATGTTATATTTGTACCATATACTGTTCAACTTTAAGACATTTACCAGTAATTGCTCTTGCTTCACAAAAAAAAAAAAATTAGTACATGGTTTTCATATAAATACTTGTCAAAAGCACAAATTTTCTGTCTAGAAATGTACAAATAATGAATACTATGTTACGTACGAACATGAGATAATTTACACTCAAAGCATATGCCAAGAACTACTTCAAAACGTCTACAAAATCGCACAAGGAAAAGCTTTTGCAATTTCAAAAAATTGCTGAAATAAGGAAATTCTTGCATATTTATAATTTTTCACTTCCTCTGAATTTTTTAAACATTACTTTGGCTAAGCATATCTTAAAATTAATTTACACAAGACCTTTTAACTGCCTTTGTTAAATTTTCTGCAAATAGTTTGGTTTATTTTACTTGTACATTACAAAAACAGTAAAATTTTGATTTTGACATATTTTTTTGAATTAACCATGCTATCTGAAAAAAAATTATGTGAGGGAAAAGTAGTCACATAATGTCTACAAGATGAACAGTGTGTGGTACCAATATAATACACCAAACTTTATCGTACCCAACACCCTTAATCAAAACCGCTTGGGTAGGAAGTGAAAAGTGTGAATGTAGCTGGCAGAGTTTCTGATGCCGAAACTCTTATGTCCAATTCTTCGAACGGATTAGTTGCCCTAGTGGTTTGTGGTTTTTCCATAACCTCGCCTAAAAAAATGCTCGTTTGGTGATAGTGTCCAGTGTATGAGACGTTGCATAAAACGTTGCCTTAATGATCAGTGCTGTACGTAGAATAAAAAAGCGTCCAGCATGAGTCAAGAAAGTCCAGTCGAGAGGTGTTGAGAGCCTCTGAGGGTGAGCTGGTTGAACATACTTTCGGCTTCACTATCTAGTAACAGCTGATTGATTGCATTTAAAGTGAGTAGCGTTTCACTGACTGGAATAGCTGATTCAGATTTACTAAACTACTCCCCTCAAAAGAAGCACTGACCAATAATTTATTCTCGTTGTCTGCGAGACACGATAATATACAACTGGAAATCTAAACTTGTTTACCAATGACTGGCCAGTGTGTTTTGTGTTCCTTCCGTCCACATATTTTTTTAAAATTTTAATTACGTAAGACTAGGAAGCGAATATTATAGAACGAATTGCTAATTTTAATATATTATCTTTAACATAAATAACGTGATAAATGTTAATCTACCTCCTCAGACCAAATGCTCTAAGAACCGCAACTTGCCCGCAAAAGTGTAAAGTAAAATGATATAGGCTGTTCACGGTAAAGTGAGCACTTATGGGGTCCTACATACTTTTTTTCCTGTCAGCCAATTTTTTATCCTTCCGTAACTTTTTAAATTAAATATTGCCATGTAGGCCTAAGTAATTAACACAGTGTATATATTTCACCGGACTCGAAAGTTAATATCTAACTAAGTCTACAATAAAACATATATATTGACTATATTTAAAATGAGTTGGTCTCAAAAAGTGCTCACTTTACTTTAAATATCCTATAACTAGCTGGATAATGAATCCCTGCGTGTTGGATCAAACTGGAGCGCCACGTGAAAGCACAACTGCTTGTGATGCACGTTCAAACAAATAAATTTGTCAGTTGCCAGTTTATCTCCGACGGTATCAGGGCATTATGCCGACATGAATATGCAATCGTTATACAGTCCGGTCAACGACTCCTGTGTAACTAATCAACTCGCCAGTTGTGGTCTCAGACTTACTCTGCTGCCATACAAGTGGTTTAAATGCGTTTCTTGTAAATTCGTTCGACAACCGAGTTTGATCACGTCTCCGAACAGAATTAGTTTCAGCGGTTACACCTTTATAACTGAATGCAAACGAAAATAAATTACAACCTCAAAACTAAACTTACATAATTATTTATAATTTTCAACACTTCTTAATATTATTTTTTAAATTTTAGTACAGCTAATCTTATTTTTAACGTAGCAGTATAACGAATCATGCTTTTGAGCTTGGCTTTTTATTTATTTCAATGAATGTAGAAAATCCTACCAATTACAGCGAATTTGATTAAAGTGCCTATTTACTTCATAGCAGCCAATAAGAGTTCAACTCAGAGGAAAACTCATTTTGATGCTCTTCAACAACCGGTTAACATTGAACAAGAAGCGATTGCGATATGTGTGAGTTCGGAGACAGTGTAACCATGCACAGAGCTGAACCGGTTTGAAGTGAAGTAGTTTCTGTACCGTACGACGGCGGCCTTAGCAAAGAAGCGTGTGGAAGCCGTCATTGTGTCTGGAAGAGCTTCATACCGTTTCCCACTGCCAGTGAATCAATAAGGACCCATTGAGTGCTGCCCTATTATTCTATTTTATTGACTCGTAAATTATTCTCGGAACTTCCACTGAACTAAAATAGTCTGAAAGCTGAATACACAGTTGGCCAGTGTCTTCAACAGAGCGAATTAAATGGATTTACATTAACATTTACCTTTCATATTGTCGTACTTTCATAGCTCCAGAGCCGCGGTGGTGTAGTGGTTAGACTACTCGCCTCCCAGCACCTAGGCGAAACGGGCTCGATTTCCCGCGGGGTCACTCCCGGATTTTCGCATGTGATAATCGTGCCGAACGATGCCGCTGGTCGGCTCTCAGACTTCGGTGTTAAGAGCCGTCCAAATATCTCCACTCCATTCTGGACTCCCAGCTTCAGTTGGTGTTTTGTAATTACGGGTAAATTAATTGTTGGTTTAAACATTTTACAACCTTTTTTTTATGCTTAGTTTTCTTGGAAAGGGTTCTAATAACTCACCATATTGTTAAATTGGTTTTTATACATATCAACTAAAAAAACTGATGTCTTGTTTAACATCATGCCTAAAACACTTAGGCAATATAGCCTAATTTAAAACGTTCACAGTTCCAATCTAAAATCCACAAATTATTGAAGGTAATGTTGACGGCTGATAATTCGGCTGACGAAAGTTTAATTCTTTGTAACTTTGGAAAGTTTTGAAGGTCTAACGATTATCAGTCGTTTCTTGATTGTGAAAAACCTTCACTGTCAACATTTCTACAGAACGTTTACGGAAATATAGTCCCAAAGCTACAAAAGCTGTTTCTTCTTTAATAGGACACTCAGTTTTTATCATTACCCAACTAAAAATATTTTATCACAATATTTACTACATATATTTGCGAAATATTAATATTATTTTGAAATAAATATATTAGAATAAATTATATTAGAATGGCTTATAAATTACCTGGTATGAAAAGCAACATCAATTAAGAGCCTAAGAATATTTTTACTGTAATACATTCAACAGTACTGAAACACCATCGACAATTAATATAAAAATTAATAGATTAATTATGTACTAGTCTTTCTTTCTCCTGGTAATCAAGCATTATTCGTATTATTACGAAAAAAATTAAAAACACGCAGAATAAATTACAATATGTGGTCTAGTTTTGTGGAGAGATTTGGGCGGCTCTTAACATCGAGGTCTTGAGAGCCGGTGAGGGTGAAATGAGGTGAGAATGGAGCAGCACTGGAATGCAAGGGCGGGGGGAACGAGATATCCCCGAGAAAACCCGCTGGCAAACGGCATCATCTAGCACGATTTCCACTTTCGAAAAACCGGGAAGTGACCCGGCATGGGATTGAATCCGGATCGCCTTGGTGGGAGGTGAGCAGGCTAACCGCTCAACCACTATGACCCGTCTTGTATTGTGATCTGCTCAGACTATAATAATTACAAGATTTTGTCAAGTGGAGTAGTGGAGGGGTTCTTAAAATGCCAGCATTGAGAAGGAGCGGAAACAGCGTCAATCCAGTTGCAACCCGGGTGTCCCCATCTACTCGGCGATGACGCGGGACTCGACAGAAGCGTAACGAGACATTATTTCACAACGACCGTGCGTAGTTTTTACGGTCGTGCACGCGTGGCTGGATGCGCGCGGCGGAAGGGGGGAACCCGTGTTCGTCGCACGTCACCTGTACGCACTCCAAGCGAACAACCTGGGCGAAGTGTTTTCGACGGCGCCCGGGGCGTCGACGGGATGTAATTACGGCTCGTAAAACACTTCGCTGTGCTCCACGGCAGCGGTCAACGTCACCGCGGCAGAACCGTACCTACTGGCGGGGTCGGCGTGGATCAACCGCCTGCGTTCGCTAGTTCAGAGAGGCGACTGCGGGGGTGTAGTATTCACGGTTTCTTCACACTTCTTGAATAGAGCCTTTGAAAAATCACCCCATCGCATGACGTGTTCGGTCGGTTGTTTTCTAAAGTTGCCATGTATTACAAGTGTTATATAATTCTGTTAGCAAAAAAGTATCCTACTTCAGGTTAAACTTAACGTTTCTTATATTTCATCTACAAATTATAATATTTCATTTATAGATAACACGTATAAATACAGTGAGAAAATCTGTGTGTAGGTAATGCTTGGTAAGAAGTAGTTCTCATGCAAAATATTATTAAACTGAGTGCACTCGAATGCAGTGCGTGGACCTTTTAGTGTGATTTTCTTGACTTTGTTAAGCTTTGTTGCATGAGGCGGAGGAATAGCCTGAAAGTAGAACTTTAGCAAGACTTCAGAAGAAAAGTTGGAGTAACCGTGAACTGACTATACTC
>NQII01000363.1:260442-311804 GCA_002778355.1 Clitarchus hookeri | reverse complement strand
CCCCTCACACACACCCTAAACATGCATTCCGCCACTGCTCCGTCTTCCGCTCGTGTCATCCTCATCGGCGTTCAAAACATCTCAACCAGTGCAGAGGAATATGTGGCTAGCACTCTTCTTAAACAGGATAATGCAGCTAATCTATATCCGTGTAAAACAGAATAGTTATTATTTTTTTTATATAAAATCATTTACCTGTTATAAAAGAACACGTTAACAGACTTTTTCCACGCGACTCTTTGGATCATGTGATTTTGACAGTTCTGCTGAAAATTCGCGAGCCAGTGTTGGTAATATGCGAAGAAGAAGAAGAAGAAATTCTGTGTATGTAACTAGGGTTTATTCTACTCAGGTTAGAACAAAACGTGAATTATTATGTGGCAGTTTGGCATAGGGAAACTTTCCGCCGCTAGGTGCGCAGTGTTCCAAAAGGTAGCTTCTTTTAATTAAAATTTTAAGCTGCAGTAATAATACAGAAGAAAGACTTTACTTCGTTATGATTATTACAGTTATATTTTTTTTTAACGAAGAAAATACAGAAAATCTGCTACATTGCCGACATTAGCGCTTACCTAGTGGCGAAAATTTTTTGGTTGCCAAACTTTTGACATTTGATCTTTCCAACCTCTAGTAGAAGTAGCCTTTGTAACTTATCTTCAGTCCACGGTACATCTCTCAGGACAGTGCGACGTCTTGGCAGTGCTTCACGAAGTGGCTTCTGCGCGTGCGCTTGTAAATGCCTACTTTTCCACTAACCACTCCAGCTCACTTTAAAATACAATAATCCATTATTAAACTAGTATTAAAGGTTTGGTTAGTTTTAACTGTAAAAATCTATTCATCTACCGTCCTAGTTTAATTTAGATGACCTGCAAGGTTGCGTGTGGTATCATGTTGAAAAATGATGTACGAAGCCACTAGTGAAATGCGTTATAAATGCTTGATCGGAGTAAGTCTTTAAAAATTATTTTAAATACCCACAACCCCTTCCTAAACTCATTTATAAGTAATTCACATAATAACATTAAAATAAATTACATGGTTTTATATGTCAAATTGAATTAATTGCTAAAGCCAGATCATTCACGAATAGGCCTACAAAACTTTATTTCGCCTCATGGCTCATTAGGAAACTGTGAAAATTAGTTTGCTGGAAATACTTTAATAATAGTTGCATGTTGTTTAAAATTAATTTTTTTTTCCCATATACACTAAATGACAGGGTCCCAGTTTAGAAGAAAGAAGTCTCATTCTCATGTTTCTAACTATTCCTGAACGCTCCTTGCGCGCATTAATTATTTGGTTGGATAATTTATTTAAAGTGACGTTCATTTTAGGTCTGTAGAAATATAAAAAAATTTCGCGTGTGCAATGCGACATCTTGCGCTACAGATACACTACAGTCCGTGTTAAGATTCTGAACCGTCCACTTACTTTGTTGTTTGTCAAGTACAAATTTGTTTCTTTCTCCAGTTTTTTCGGGGACGGACGGAGCCCTATCGGACCTAACCTTAAATATACACCTAATACGCATTAATGGTGACCAAGCGTATTAACTACGTCTGCAACTGTCCACGGACTTATGTAGTGGTTCTGGCCAGGGCTAACTTTGCGAGCTGCCCGCGTCAGGCTTGTCCTCAATGGCTGGTCCACGAACCGTGGTATGATTGGTGCACGTGAACCTCTGACGTCACAGCTCACGTCCCAACGTCCCAACGTCCCATGTCCTAAGATCATTCGCGAACTTTAACTTTCGTCCGCGGACGCACGCGGAACGTGTTCCAAATTGGTTGTTTTGTTTACATTCTATCGCGCGCAAACGGTAAAAGTAAATAATGTTCTATTGACGTTGAAGCGTGAGGATTGAAAATATAAATCACGCTATTTGTTCAACGGCATAATCTTCAATCTTGCAGCCACGAAAACGAAACTTTAATGAATAAAAATACAAAAATGTACTGACTCAAGCAAAAAAATAATTAAAATGAAGTTAAATCAAAGCAAAATCAGAACGCACTCACTCTAATAACTCAAACTAGAAAACAAAATAAAATAAGCTACACATATCAATATTTACTAGTAATCGGAAAAAAATTTATTGACACGCCGATTTGAGTGCACTCTATTATGAATGCCTGAAAGCTAAGCTTCGGACAGCGCCGAATTTGGTGCACTTTGGTGCCAGTATCTGAAAGCTTGGCTTCGGGTGTCGTAATTGTAGACACGCACGTTGGGACATGTGTTAGCGGACGAAGTAGCAACGCGGACCATTCGACCGCGGACGAGCTATTGTGGACAAGGCCTTGGGCAACACCGATTAGATACTCGGCGCGCGAAGTTCGCCACTTTTATTAACCAAATACACGGAAATTGAATGCTATGACCCTATACCTTAATGGTACCATTTTGTTCATAAAAATATGGGCTTTGCTTCTGTGGTTTTAAAATCTACAAATTATTGTTAACTTAACTAGAATGTAAGCATCAAATTGCTTATTTTTAGAATTTTTTCTCGCTGGCTTATCTTACGATATATAAATTATTAAATGACAGTAACAAGGAGTCATGACTTTTCTTATCCCATAAAAAGTTTGGAATGTTGTAACTAGCATATTTAAAAAAAACGGTGGATGTTTTCAGTGCTTTGGGTGGTAGTGGATAAAAGCCTTAAAGGGAACAATTACTTGTCATATACTTGATTAAACTCATGACATTAACATTTTTACATAGTGTTTTAGCATAATACCTGCACTGTTTGTTAGTATGAATGTTTTTCAAATGTCCACAGTGTCCACCACCTTTGAAATTAGTTCATTCTATGTGCGCCTTGTAAATGTTGCCGAAAAATCCTACCACGAAAAAAAACCGCTTTGAGGTGACCAAAGAACATTTATTGTTGGCCATTAAATTTGTTTTGTCATAAAATATTCTGTGGCCCCAACAATTTATTTTGTCATTTCAGTATTCAGTGGCAACCACAAAACGACTTTAATAGCCAGCAACAAATTCAGTGTGTTGGTAGGCAATAATGTGTTCATTAGACATAGCACTAATGTTACGATGCGCATACCAATACTAGTTAGTAGGGTTCACAAAAGTGTTTGGAGGCTTGCGGGATTTTGTAGATAGGTATGGTTCAACAAAAATTTTACAACAAAGTCAAGATGGCCGACCAGGAATCAAACCCTGGTACTTTCGAAACCAAACTGATGTGTTATAACTGCGCCACTTCGCTCGCTGTTCAGGTATTTGACTTCAGCATGCACGTAACTTACCACAAATCCAATAAGTGACACACACGCCAAGAAATGAACGCTGCACGTTACGGAAAGTTTATTTTCCGGAATAATTTATATGTAACATTTGCGTACTTGGACTAAAGGAATTGTGTAATTCATGTATTACTTATTAAGGATATCCCTCATTAATTAGTTCACAACCTGATGCAAGAAGATGAACATAGACAAATATCGCGTCGTGAACAGACAGAAGGTGGCCACTTCCAATACGCCAGCACGCATGCGCAGAATATAACTGATCCAATCGCAGCAAAATGTTTTACTCTGGACGACGAAATATGTAAGTGAGCATGAGTGGCAATATACACGTTATTGTGTACCACAATCTTCTCTTTACCAGGAATAAAATTTGGCCTTGCAAAGCATCAACCAAATAGATTTTGTCACCACTAACAAATCTCTTCTTTCAATGTAACCTTGTTCGTTGTAATCTGCCGTGCTGTAAATTGAAGCTGTCACATTGAACATACTTTTGCCGTGTCATTTTTTGCCGTTTAAGGTTGCCGTCTAGTGAGGGTGTTTGTGTGTGTCAGGCAAAAATTGATAAAGCGCTACGGACGACGACAGCCGGCCGATGTACAGCGAGATCGCCTCTACGCTCAAAGCTCTGAACTCGCGTACTGTGTTCCCGTCGTACCGCTGGAAAAATGAGACTTTAAGCTGTGGCCCTGTCATTTTATTGGACGCAACACTGTAGCAAAGTCAAGGGGATATTTCTGTCTTAGTTTTGCACGATTCCGGTTAATATATTTTGAGAAACAACCGTCTGAAAAAGCTGTTTCAAGCCATGTTGGAGGGCATTAAAATAATATTTCAAATGTCCGTGATGTCTTGAAAGTACAGCACACGACTAGTCTGCGGTGTGTTTAACTTTTCAAAGATAAGAATTTTGGACGCACGTTTACTGGTTTCCTGAAAAAAAAAAAAAATGGTATTTCAAACCCATTGCAAGGCAGTTCAAACGCCAGGTTGGCGACCATCCTTAATACGTGTCATGTCCGCTCGAGCTATGAGGCCCCAACGTCATTGCGCATGTCGGCGTGAAACGACGAACACCGAGGAGTCTTCCGAGGCCGAAGTTTGCAACGCGTGTGGCATTTCCGCCTCTGTACCTTCGTGCATTCTATGCCGGAACAGCGCCTGTCTCGCTGACGTGCAGATGCGAGGTCTGGCCTCGTGGTCCGAAGCGGGCAGCGGAGTCGCGCATGCTCACGAGATAGGACCTCGTAATTGATTAATGACACTTCGGAGACTGTCGTGGACAAGCCGACACCTGCCCGTGGCTTCCTAAACGGAGCTTTCTCCTCGAAGATCGAAGCCAGCCGTCCGTCTTCAAACCTTGGAGTTCCACACACCAGTGGCGACTGGGGTAGGTGACAACCACGTGCTGTTAAAAAAAAAAACCACCGGCAATGCACACTATGTGATGCAGCACAACTAAATTAACGTTTTAAGAAGGGAAAACAATGTCTGGAAATGCACGATTTGGCCGCTTTGGGACGTCGAAGTATTACAGTTTTTCGAACATATAACGTGCGGTTAGCTACAAATTTAATCAGTAAGATACCTGCACCAACCCAACAATAGCATGATGGATTACAATAATCGACAAAATTTGTCGACATTCAGCTTCATTACGATGCGTGCATTGGCAGTGATGAGATAGGCGCACGTGGTCAAAGGCGCCTGATTGTGTGCTAAGTGGACTATTTCAACCACGGCGTGGATTTGTGTGATAAATTTTCCTCACATGTTACTGGAGTCTTGTACACCATTTTCTTAAGATCACGCCAAAAAAAATAGTTAGGGTGTGGAATCTAATGACCGTAGCAACCAATGAACAGGCCCCCTATGCCAATCCATCGATTAGGATATGTGACTTACAGGTGATCTGTCAAAGTAACTATGGATCTCCATCGTGTTGCAGCCTTATCTATGCACCACCAATGCACGCTTTTTCATAAAGCTCTAAGTCGAAAATTCCAATCCATTTTGTAATCTATAATGGCATGTTCTTGTTGGGTTTGGCACGGTGTTTGAGACTGCGTCCGAGTAGATTTCCTTTATTTTTGCCGATTGATATTTTCGTTTTATGTAGTAGGTTAAAGGAGAAACAAAGGACTTACTACTAAAGTAAAGTAATTTTACGCCCAAAACGTAACGCAAGTCTATGTACCGGGATATGAACCTAGAACCATTTGGTCAAAAGAAAAAACCTTTGTGACTTTGGCTAGTGGCATAGCTTGCTCGTGAATATAGTCAATGCGTGGTCTTGAAAAGTAAACTTACACATACTTTATTTTACAAGAAGTCAACTGGTTCTTCGCAGGAGTCAACCTTCTTAGCGTAGTTGCTTTGTATCTACTTGTGTGCGAGGAGCCTGGAATCGCAAATTGTAACGCCTGATAACGCAACTGTATAAATATTTTTGCTTGATAATCCCTTAACTACTTAGTACGTTCACGAATTTGTAAAAAGGAATTGCTATCAGAAAATTTGCTGGTCAACATTTTTATTACAAGTTTTAAAACGGGATAATGTCAAGTATAAGTAAGTCAAAAATCAGTCAGGACGGTTAAGGCGTCACATTTTCGAGAGCCAGGAAGTTTGAATAATTGATTATTCGGAAAAACCACTAGAATGACTCACTGTCGTGAAAGCGGGCTGGCAGTAGTGTAGTTCGAAGTCGAATGTAATCGGAAAATGTGTTTACCGCTTGCCTTCCCGTGAACATACACCCCAGGTATTTAAATAACTTTTTAAAAATGAGAGAGTCGTAGATAATTTGGACTTCCCAGTCTGGTGGTTTTATGCCATAAGTACAATAATTAATTAACAGTGCAAATATTAGAAATAATTTCGCGCAGTGCAAACGTTTTCACAATTTCAACCAAAAGTCTAAGTCGACACTTGTGATATTCGTGTACCCCTAGGGTGATCAATATTCGAAACGACAACGTTCACTGACTACGGCCTGACGAAACTGACAGTGTCTATCTGTCTGGCATTATGAATCTCTAATTAACTTTCGTGAATGTGCAGAAACATTTCAAACGTGGCACAGTGGGGTATTTGGGGGATCTGGGCGGCCAACATTTGTTGATGCTCGTGGGAAAATCCGATGTATTTAATGGGTTAAAAACAATTTTCAAGTTAAAAAACCTTGTTTTAATTTACAGACATTATTATGTATTTAACAAAAGCAAACTAAACAAAATATGCCTAGGCTTATTTATTGACAAAACTTTTAGCTTCAGGAATAAGAATCTCATTGTTCTTCGTCCGAAACAAGTTCATCTATCTCATCTGAAGAGGACAGTTCATCTTTATACAAAACGTCTAGATGAGGTTCAACTGGTTGCAACATGGCTACAGCGTCTTATAAAAAGGGCTCGCTCTTGTTATTATTAGACATTGGATTTATTCCTGTTATGACAGGATCTGAACTTATTAACCGCCTGTTTAGCACATCCAAATTACAAGATACTCTTGAGAATATTTTTGCATAATTTTGTCGGTATAGCCGGAAATACTTGTTACACGCTTCTGTGGCCTCTTCCAATAACTGGCCTACCTATAGTAAGCAAGGCTTTTGTTATGTCTGTAGCACCATGTATGAATATTTTATGCATGGAAGTCATTTATCATGGGAGTCATCGGGTGCCACGGGTAAAGCTGAATATAGAGCTCTGCAGTTTGCTTGGCATGAGCAGAAAATATTTCTGTATTAACTATGTCCACTCGATAATACTTGTAATATAACTTTCACTCGAAATATGAAGTTCAAGTCAATTCCGGTAATTTTTGCTGCCAACTCTGTAAAATAAATTTTCTACTGCTATTACTATAATTCGTGTTACCACAACCCGGTTTAAGTACATCTACGATCAGGGCCATTTTTAAACGGAACTGCTGTCGCATTTACAAATTATTCCGCTTGTACTTAAGTTTTGTCACTGTCTGTTCTCATTTGCCATTTTTGTATAGGCAGCTTGTAAGACAGATGTAACATGGACTTAAATAAACTGATTCTGGCACGTAATATTGAGAGCCCGCATTCAAGTGCTTCAGTATCAAGTTTTTGCTAATGTTTAAATTGTTAAAACCCTTAATGTTAAACAGCATATGTAACATCCCATTGTAGAAGCTGTGTTGGTGGCAGCACTGCACGCCTTCGTATCAATCACGGTGAGCAGAATCATGTGCTTTATCTGAGTACGGTTTGTCTGCCATCACAACTTTAGTTTCTCGTAAGGCATTTGTGGGATTTTAGTGTAATCTATTTCTTCGTTCGTTATAGCTTTGGTCTCATTAATATATCAAAGTCTCATGGACGGCAATGCCGCGGGGAGGAGGGAGTCAGATTCTGCCTAATCACCTTATTGTTCGTAGAACACGAAATTTGGAGAGGCACAAAATAACTTTGGAATAAGTTAGCATCGGAATCGGAACCATTAACAAACTTCTGTTTACATTGAGCCTGTTGCGCCCCATCACAGCCCCACTTACACGTTACAACTAATGCGCCTGCCTCTTCTCCTCGCAGTACTTGTAATACCTGTTTTAAGTATGTCAACAACCTTGTGACTATTAAGCTTTGAAGCTTCACTTCGGCACATGTTTCAGTTACCCAGTATGCTTCCTTGCCAGGGTAACACTCCAGTTTATCTTTCAGCAGGATGCTGTAACAAGGATACAAGTTTTTTATGAGCGCCTCTTATTATCTCGTATTGTCTTCTAGACAGTCCTGCTTCTACGAACACCCGCAGGAACTGCGGTGCAGTCAATTGTGATATCATATTTTAATGTTGCCTGCATGTCTTGGCTCTCTGGTATTTCGTAGCTCGCTTTGGTGAACTGGTGATATCTTTCAGCACCAAAGACGCACCTCTCTTTCCGCTCTCTGCTAACTTTGACTGAGTAGCATAGGTAAGCACTTCTAAGTCAGTATGTTTACCCAATTCTTCAGTTTTTCGTCTTTTGCTCCTTTCACTTGAATCACTGAACAGCTTTGATGGCCATTTTGGTCGATACGCTACCTTTCGCATTTTATATGTACCTTCAAGCCAATCTTTATTATTCTTTAAAAAAAAGTTCTCTTTTCTATGTGCTTCAGCCCATCTTCGCTTCATTTTAGACTTAAAACGGGATAGATCATACTTAATTTCCTGCACGTGCCCCTCAGAGATGTTATCCAGTTGTAGCAGGTAGTTTTCCAAACATTCTAATTTTTCGTTAATGTTATTTAAATCTTGTTGCTGCCTGATGATACATAACTGTTTTCAAATCATAACTCTGACATTTGACGGCGCTGAAACAAAGGGAAACTTATTTAGCGCAATACTTAAACCTGAGGTACTTGACGCATGTCGCATACTAGGATAGGCATAGCGCCGTTACCACACCCTGCCATTTTATTGATACATATCGAGGGCAGGCAGCTGACCACGAAACTTTCAACTCGGGGATTCAACCCCGGGGATGAACGGAGGCTCGAATGACACAGGGAATGTCCCGAGGCGAATGGCTCGGGGGAGAACCTTCAGCCACGCAAGAGAAATGGCAGATAAGGCAGCTCACGACGAAGGAAGCAGGGGGTGCCCCCGATCAGAATTGTGCAGACCACAGCTCAGAAATTAGTACTGTAGCTAAGTAAAACTATAATAACTTGTCTTTTTCCTTGTTGCCTGTTTCATGTTTTCGGACTTGGCTTGTGGTTACTCACAACGCTGATCCACTGTGCGAGATTTACAGCCTGGAGATGTGGGCTGAAGATATTTAGTTGTAAATAATTTTGTGATTTTAACTGTATTGTATCAATTAAGCTTGGTTTGTGTTGTTTTGTTTTTTATTTTATATCCCATTCATGACTCGAGATTTGTGTAGTGTATATAAAATATGTAATATGTTGTTGATTTGTGTGATTTAAATAGTACACATGTTAACAATTTTGTTGGTTGATTATTTGTCTGATCTTCTAGTATTTAAAACAAACATTTCGTTTAGTTTTCTGTGTAATCGTATCGAATTCGTTGTTCGCACTTCTACGTTCATAAACCGTGAATGTTTGTTTTGAAAAGTTTCTTTTAAAGGCATTAGTCATATACAGAATGTCTCAGTAGGATGTGGAAATGTTTTTAGACGCATATAGCGAGACAGTAGTTTGCATGAAAAACGAAAATAATAACATAATATAATGCAGTCTACTTACTTTTTAGAAATTATATTATTAAAGGGGCCACCCCGGCATCGAATACATTCATGTGTTCTGCTCACAAAATCATCCATGATACCCTCCAGTAAATTACCGTTCATTTCACTAAGTTCAGTAAAGATACTTTCTATTTAGCTGTTAGATACTGCTGGTTTTGGTATCGCTGACTTTTGACTTCAAATACCGCACACAGAAAATGTCGGGTGCTGTTAAGTCCAGGAAACACGCTGGCCAGTTGGTGTCTCCAAACCGTGTAATTACACATCCTAGAAAAAGTTCACGCGCTATTTCCACTGACTCCCGAACTGTGTATGAGAAGGTGCCATCCTGTTGAAACCAGAGTTCATGTATTTATGTTAAAACACACTATGCAAAACCACACATACCAACAATCTACTGATTGATGTTGATTTTTCCTGCTTTTATCAAAAATTAAATACTCAATGCTTTTTCATCTTCTGAGTCACCGTTCAACGCAGACAAAAGCAACGTCAGAATCTCGTGCACCGCACTCGGCGCCGTCGTGTCGGGTTGGAGACAGCCAGCTGCTTCTCTCTGATTGGCTACAGCTTATCGCGCTGGGTTGCATTGCGCCGTGTCGCGCTGTTGTAAAACTAGCTTATCCTCGCGAATCCTACGTCTCACTTTGTTCCCTTCATGCATTATTTACGCTGGCCAGGAGCGGAAGAAGCGCCCCTCGGGGTAGGACGGCCCGCTACGTGTTGCCTGCTCGCACCGTGAACCCACCGGAAGCGGATTTCCATTCATCAACTGTTTTGACGCCCAGTGATTAAGTAACTGAAGGCTGTCGCCACGACACTGTGCTGTCTTATCGACTTGACCTACACACACCTTAGAATTTTTAACAGAATGATGTAATACTGAAAAGACTTATTCAACGTAATTTGAGTACATTTCCACAAAATGTAATACCTGGCCTATCATTATAGGGGCACATTTTCATTTTCTTGCCTGCAGTCTTATTATAAACACTGAACAAATTAAAAAAAAATTAATTTCAACTTTTTTATACATGAAGAAAAAATATTTCGTTGATAATTTATTAGCTTTCTTCGTTCATAATTATTTTCGTTTAATTTTAGTGATTACCGTGGGGATTAGCGAATAGGTGGGCTGATTCTAACTCTAACATTTTGAGTTAAAATCCTGCCGGTTTAGCATATGTTTGCGATTTTTTTTTACTATGTAGATATTTGTAAGCACATAAAAATTACACACTTCAAAATAAAGTTTGGACCACCGGATTTCTGTTGATTTTCTAGGTTACTCATGGCCCAAGAAAAAGTATGGCATGAAAATACACACTATCTGTACGAAATACGACGCCAAACTTGACGAATGTTTTTCTGTAATGTACGTACTGTCTCAGCGACTATCTCTCAGGTGCATCCAATTTCAGGCTGACCGTGAGAAACTTTTTTTGAGGGTGTACTTCAAACTGAGATCATATTAGATTTTATTTGTACATCATTAAAAAAATAAAAGAAACAATACGGTCTTTACCGACACGTGTAAAAAAAATTCTCTTTTTCTTTTTATAAGGGAATGCAATCAGCTAATATATCTAAACCAAAATACAACCACCAAATTATCTTTGTAAAATATTATTAATCTCTAAAATATATAATATCGCAAAATATGATAACTTTCGTTGAACGTAATTCTTGATCGTAATACACATTAACAGTTCATGGTATTGAAATTGTTTGAATATTATTTAAAATCTCAAGTTATGCGATTTTGATTACTAATTTATTTAGAAAAAGATGTGTTCTCTTGATGAAAAGTTAAACTCACAATAATATTATTTCTCTTACATTGACAGAAGCGAAGTAGTTGAATGACCAATTTCACTATAACGAAGAATACGTTTCAAATAAATAAGTGTTCAAAAAGGTTTTTAGTACGTAGTAATCTAACATAATTTAGAACAGAATTTAGTAATATGTCTAATTTATCCAGTTTTAAATATTGCATTGTTCCAGATCTCGTTTAGATTACATGTTTTTATATACGTTCAAGCTAGTGTTGCACATTTCATTCATGTAGCTGAATCATTTTCGAAAAAGAGAGTAACAAAAATTTTCTTAATTATCGCGTATAAGAGCAAACTTGATTTAAATACTTGATGTAAACCTTTACGAAAGCAAAAGTTGATCATTTTTTGCGTATTTTTCTGCATGTTATTTTTAATTCGTTACCAGTTTACTGAGACACTGCAATAATTTTATTTAATACCAAAATAACTTGCAATTTTTAAAGAAAACGAATTTTCTATAAATAATATGCCATACAAATCTTAAATACTAAATTTGTTTTAAATCACTCAAAGGCCCACCAATCAGGCGCTTGAACTGCATTGCAGAGAGTTTCAAATACACGTTTTTCCACGAAACCATTATTGTAAACGTGAGCCCAATGCGCCGTTCTACGAAAATAACATACACAAATTTCATGAAAGGCCTGTTGAGTGCTTACAAGATTAGAAACACCATTTCAGAGCACTCCAACATAACTAAAAACGGCGTTTCCAAAGCTCTTGCGTCTCACAATATACGCGTCAGATACATACAAAACTACTCACGGACCCAGCATTGAACTTTGCTACAGACTTTCCATCAATAAGATGACACGGTCCCACGCAACACGACAAGAACACTACACGTCAGTTCAGAGCCCTGCGCTTAGTGACGATGGCGCACTTGATGGGCGTAATAATGTAGTCCTTATCGCTTCTGCGCCTCTCGGCCTCAAACGCAGAAGAAAGCTCCAGGTAGACGGGCCCCTTGAGAAAAATTGATTTACTGACAAATAATCGAATTGTAAAATGGAAACTATCAATCATATTTTTATTAAAGTTGTGAAAAATTTTTAATAAAACATTTTTGTGTAATTTATTTTATTTGTTAACATCTTTAGAAAGGTGCTAGAAATTGCAAACTATTTCATAACGTAAATTTTTTTTCATTTACTTTTTTAAACTCTTTATAAAAAATATTGACGTATTTGGCTCACCTAAAGTTATTTGTTTTGACTAAGAATTATCAACAAAAAAATTTTTTTTTTAAATTTAAAATTAGGGATTATTTAAAACAATTTAAGGGTGTATTTCATATCCAGTGACAAGGGAAACGACGATTCAAATGTATCCAAAAATGCCTCGTTTGGTCACCCAATTTCACTTTTATATCAGATCACTTCTGTATCAGATCTTAAATCTACTTTATCATCCAAGCGAATCATTCCCAAACACACGCCTTCCTAATGTTTTGAATGAATTTTAGCATACTCAGCTTAAATCTAAAGTACAAATCAACACAAGAGTGGACACGTGATAAGTGGCGAGATTTTTCTCTCATTAGTTTGAATAGTGTTAAGAGCTTTTGTATGAATGAATCCTAATGCATGTTTAGCAGAAATTCGATCCCAGTAAAGTCAAGATATTTTTTTTTGTAAATTAAAAATAATAATTTTCCTTCAATATTGTAAAAAAATTATTTTCACCTAATATACTGTATACAAAATACAGGAGCATCTATTATGAGCACGGATATACATAGAAAGTCTTACTTCTCGTCTGCAAGATATGATAAACTCTCTCCAGACACTGATACCTAATTTATTCTACCGAGTCAGCAGTGTGTAACACAGTCTTAACTAACTTTCTGTGATTATTATTTGACTATCTGAAATCGTTGATTCGGGGTCACTGTACTTTAAAACAGATTTTTGTTTCATTTTCGACGATAAACGGTGTCCCCTATCCAATGCATCGAAAAAAAAAAAATCTTGTTCTGTATAATGTAGCTAGCCTTGTGTTGCTAGAAATAATTATTCGAATATGTGAACGAGACAGTGACGAGCGTGGGAAAGATGTTTACTTTTGTGTTCCAAACGCCAGTGATTTGGTAGCTGCAGTAAGTTGATAAAGGCTTCCGTAAATGTGGCCAGCGTTCAAAAGCTTTGGAGTAATATCAAAAATAACTAAGAGTGTCAAAACAATCTGAGAGTGGTGAAATATTTTTTATTTTAGTGTCTGGCGCACAGAAACAATTCCTTTACACAGTGAAATCATTTCTCCAACAAATTAATATTTATTTTATAACTACAGACTCATTACGGACTTATTTTTTGGTCCACGTGGTTTAGGTTTCAACAAACCAATGGTACCAAGACAATAAATTCTAGAACACCCTTGTGGGGTTACACACTTTTGAAACAGCCACAAAAACCATAGTATAAATAAAACCTGAATTACATTAAAGGTGGGGGCTAGAAGTTAATTCCACCAAAAATGGAAGCTTTCGTGAAAATATTGTATAAAACCACAGCCTTCTTCTCCTTCCTCTGCCCAATCGTACACAGATGTACGCAAGAAAATGTTATCGGCCGTTTGATCATTGCAGCTGACAGACAAAGATGGTTTACTATTCCTATTCAATTAAAAATTTCTGAAGGCACGAACTACCGTTACAGTACCAGATATTTCATAATCACTTTGCATTCACTGGGTGAATGTTATTCTTACTAAGACACTTCGAACTATCTAAAATGAGTAGCTAACAGCCTCAAAACCAAAATTACTGCAAGATGTATTCCTAGAGTTTATCTTCGATAACGTATATACAAACACAGGAATCGTGGATAAAGTAAGCTACAGCTCGTAAAACCGTATAGTAGCAAGAAAGCGTTTTAATTATTTTTCCCAATAGCAGCGCTACCTATGATCAGTGCAGATGTGTTACAACACACAGAGTATAGTTACATGCACGTAGAAGTATGGCTGTGTAACTGCTTGGAGCTGACAGAGTGGGGTTAGTTCATGAAAATGAGATCACTTAAACTGTGCATCCTACCAACGAAGCAACTCGACTGTAATTTTTAGACCTCATTTCATGTTATTGCGACATAAGATACGCCAAGATATGCAAGAGAGTACATTCCGTTTTGCGTTGTTCAGCGATGTGTTTAGAAAGGACAAAAAATAATGCCTGCGTGACTCCCTAGTCGAGTTGTTATTGGATGTCTAACGTCTGTACAAGCGGAGAATACACCCAAATAAAACTCTGATGATAAATTACAACTCAATGCGAATTACAAATTTTTTGTATTAAAACTTAATTCCGCATCATATATTTTTATTTAAATAAAGCAAATTCTACTCTCTGATTCTACGTAAATTGTTTATTTCAATTTTAGAGACAATTTAAATAGAAACCCATGAATGTTTTTAGACCATTCTGTGTATTCAGTACTCGTGATGGATCAAAAGTCTCCATCTTCTGCTAATGTATTACGTTAAACGTCCTATAACTATACTTTTGCTGTCACGGTGCGAAGAATTCACCGTGTTATTTGGCCACATTCTTCAGAAATGGAACATTATTTTAGTTGAGCTAGCTCAGCTGTAGAAAAGAATTTCAAAGAACCGAGAGATTTATCTGCCCATTGGCAACCTGCCAAAATGGGCGTGCAATATAACTGAAATGATCTGATTGTGTTATCCAGGTTTATAGGCCTACGAAGTCTGCATTAGGATAGGGAAGTAAATATCTTCCAATATTGACTTTTCTATTTCTGGTTGATAATCTGTAGTAGACTCATTTAAGAAAATTATGCTTAGGTAAACCGCTTATTATTTTTAATTAATAAAATACCAGTTATAGAAAAATCTATTAAACGAAAGAACATTTCATCGTGATCGGGTAAACGTCTGAAAATAATTTTATAATAAGTACGTGTAATTACAAAAAAAAAAGTTTATTTTTAGTTCTTTTACGTGTATATATATANATATATATATATATATATATATATATATATATATATAGACAGAGGAGCCGGTTTAGAATCAAACACAGCAAAAAAAGTAGCTACTAGTGTACCTCAATAAATTTGAAAAACTTTTTTTTTACACGAAAATATTTAAAATTTTAAAAACCATTAAAAGAAAAGATATTAAAAATTTTATTAAAATTTCGAAATCAGTAATATTTTTAGTATTGAGAATAACACTATTTGTGGGAAAAATTTTATGTATTTGGTTTATACTTGTAATTATTTACATGGCATGTAATTGTTAGGAAAATGTGCTAACGTATCAACCGTATACAAGTATACGGTATATATATGCATGTATATACATATAATGTGAGGATACGGCACTTTAGAAACACGACCTCCTCATCCGTAAAGAACTGTGCAAACTTCCGCGTTGGATGCCCTTCCAATTTGTAAGCAAGTCTGGCGCTAGTGGTTACGTCTTGTGAGTAGATTATGTTATTTATATTTCAACTTTATTTGTATCTAACTGCTTGCACTTCTCTTTCCTTACAAGGGCGTATGAAGTATATGCACGTATCCAAGTTTGGTTGGTTCTTAATCGAAATAGAAATGAGTATGTAATGTTTTAGCGGAGTTTCAGTTTCCGATTTGAAACTGAATCGCGAGATTCCGTCGGGTGAGCCCTAAGAGAGCTCTTCAAACCTGCTGCTGGCCTTTATCGCGTCGAACACTAAAAATCATTTAGCCCATTTACCTAACTCGCGCATGCTAGAGCATTATAACTATAGTATCTATGCGGCCAGCAAAATAGTTAACTATTTTCGCACAACACAACGTTTTTGCCTACACACATAATGAGTTTAGTGGGCTTTAAGTTTATTTATTTTGTATTTCAAGAGGATTTTCATTAACAGAACCTGTTAGTCCAGGTTTTTTATAAGCAGACTTCCTGGAGAATATTTGAAATCTCTTTTTCTTATCAGAAGATCTGATTATGCATCGAACTAAACGCTACCCTGTAAATTTAAATGGACTCCAGAATGTAAGAGAATATTTCAAGAGAAACTGAGAGACATACACGATCGTGCTGAAATAAGGGTAACTGTTTTCCATAAACAAAAAGCGTAAACTTATAACGTCATTTAATAAATTATTTTCTTTTAACCAGTTAGTTTATTCGTGAATGATATAGTTTCCCTCTTTCTGTATTCGGAATTACAGACTAGAGTAAAACGTATTGCTAAGGTATTTGATGTACACTTGTGAAAAGAAGATAGTTATATAAAAATCTTAGCCACCCTTACATATATTAACAAAGTGATCAATATTGTCTAATCTTAGAATTACTTTTGTATAAGGTTATTTTACGTCAATAATATTTGTAAGTTATTGCGCGTTACCTAAGTTAGGACGCTAGTAAAATAGTGATACTTTTCAACAAAGATCAACAAAATTTTATCTTTATTGACATAATTTTGTAATACATTTAAATACCAAATTACATACAAAATCCGTAACGATTAAGTGCTAAAAACTTTAATTAAATGTACAATCTTAAAATGAAATTTTTTCAAAATTAGGCATTTTAATCTGATGCGCATGTTCAGAGTATTGTGGACTCATACTTCGAATTTAGGAATTGAAAAAAGTGCTAGCTTTGGTCAACCAGTTTTTACAAAAAGTAGATTATTTCCAACGAAAATGCATTGCATTCTTACAACTGAATTTCTATTAGTGTCAGTGTAGTGAGAGTCGATTATTTTATGCAGAGGGATGCGGGCACAGGCACATTTATAAGAAAGATACACCTACAGATGTAGGCCTACATATACATTATTATCCTCTTTTTACAAATAAAAATATGCTGAACATTCGAGATGATAACACGCTGTTTGAAAAACAAAAAAGAGAGAAGGCAGATTTATTACAAATGAAATTTTTGAAACGTTGAGTTAAGTTTTTAAAATTTATTACAAATAACAGCGATTTTAGAACATGCAAAATACCGCTATGCTGTGAATATAGCCATTAAGAAATAACCTTTCTAGCTTTCCAAGCATTTTTCTACATCCGTGAAATATAAAGTATATTTTCTTGGAGTTTGGCTTAATGCACATTGCAATCGTATTCAAGAACATAAAGTTGGCGATTTCAGCTTCATATATGTTAATTTTTTGCAGGTGTTAAAAGCTACAAAAATAGAATTCGTCAATTATAAATTCATTTGAAGAAGGTAAAAATTATATAATACTTTTTTACTATGGCCTAATTTATGTTGTGTGTGCTGATAGATAGAAATTAACTTGGTGTCCGAAGTTTTACACACGTATTGAAATTTAATCAAATGTAATGGTCAGAATGTAAGAATATGTTTTTAAAAATGCGTTTTAATTTACACGTACTGCTGCTTCAGGGTAGCAAGCACGTTAATAAATTTAATTTAATTTTCTATGGAGAAACCGTGCACGGCCTAGTGTTCTAACTATTCTAGAGGAAGGGTAGGCGTTTCACACTGAAGCCAGGTTCGTGATGTCACATTAGCGTGTCCTCGTGCGGGTTAAGTGCGGGTTGGGGGTTGATTGTGGGGAGGGGGGTGGGCTGCGCCACAGACGTGTCTGACTCCCACCCCTTCCTCACGCGTTTTCGTTTCTAACTTCATCCCGTCCGCCGATTCTCTCCCCTCCCGAAAGCCCAGAGGGCCCTGGTGAGAAATGAGGCTTGATAGCGCGGAGGGTTAACAAGTATGTGACGGTGTCGCGCCGAGAAGGGGGCTCCTAATCGCTGTCAAACCCACCCGCTGTAAATCAACCCCTCCTCGCGCCTACCCATCACTATTCCACCCACCCCCTCTCCCAACCTTCACGGGCCAGCCCGATCCCGTGGGTTCCGCAATACGTGTTCCCCAGGACGCGTGGGCTGAATAACCAACTAGTTTATAAGCTGCCGTATACTTGTCTCCCTCGGGTCGTTCGTCCCATCGCTCCTCCTTGCCGTGGTTTCGATCCGCGCTGCGTCCCGACGTAACTCGGTAGTAAGGTTATATATAGTCTTTCGTATTTTTATTAACATGAAAATACCTCATTTTTGGTTAAACTGAACTTTTACTTATATTCTGTCTATAAATTATAATATTTCATTTACAACTAATATGAATTAAAAAAGTGAGAAAATAGGCATGCTGGTAACGCCTAGTAAGAAATAGACATTTACGCAAAATATTATTACGCCGAATGCATACGAATGCGGTGTGTTTTCCCTTTGGTGTAATTTTCTAGACCTGGTTGAGCTTTGTTTGGACGAGGCGTAGGAATACCCAGGAAGTAGAACATTAGCAGGGCTTCAGAGAAGTTGGAAGTTACTGCGAACAGCCTATACCTGTACTACACATTGGTAACATCAATGACAAAAGTTTGGCAGCCGGAAATGTTCGGCCCTAGGTAAGCGCTAGTCGCATCTGTACCACATTTTCTCAATTTTCTACGTTAAAAAACAGAGTAATTGCGATAATCATAAGTAAAAATAGATAACAACTTCGTAACTAAGTGAAATATTTGTATTTTATAATACAAAATATAGTTTTAAAATTTTAATTAAATGTTACATTTTGGAACACTGCGCACCCAGCGGCGGAAATTTTCCCTCTGACAAACTCTCCCATNCCCCCCCAAACCGATGTATAGTTAACATTACCCGGTATCGCGTCCGGACATTCGCGCGAGGGTCTTGTTTCTTGCATCCAGTCCTTTCTAACACATTCATAAGTGTTGTAAATGTGATTAAACTCTGTTCACGATAAAGTGAGCACTTTTGAAATCAACCTTAGAAAAAAGTCGCTGCTCCTACCTGCGCATAATTTAACGGGCGCACTGAGTGGCATGCGCCTAGTAAAGTTGGTAACGATGAAGGGAAAAAAGTTCCATGTCTTAACGTCGAATTAAAAGCGTTAGGTGAACATTGGCGAAAACTCAAATTATTTCTTTCGTTTTTTTGTTTTTATAATGCATCTAGGCGCAAGAATTAGCAAATTTTCGAATACAGTGATGGGGCCCATGGAAGTGTTAATTTTACATATGGCTGGAGAGGACACAACGTGCATGCAAGTAGATCTTGAGCAGGGCTTTCAAAGGTGCTCACTTTGCCGTGAACGGCCTGTACTAAGCCTTCAATTGGAGCCTGGTTATAGTGCAGCGTTTTGGCAGGTTAAGGTTTCGTAGTAACATTAATGTTGCCCGAGCCTTGAAAGGGGTAGATGCTGTTGATGAACTGCACAGTGTAATGACCTGTGTCGTCCGTTTATACAACTATGTCCTCTTTGTCTCTTCTTCTATGGCAATAATATTTTAAATATTAATGGATTTACATTAAATTTGTACACTTAATATTAAATAAAGAGGTCATTGTCTTCTGAGTATTTGTGGTACTAACGCCACTGGAAGATGTTAAAGTTAAGTTAAATATAATTTTCTTCAATTAAAAATTGTATTTGTAAGAAAACCAAAACCAAACAAACGTTATCGCCACTGTTACAACATATGATTTTGACAGTTATCTAGGCGATTCGCAAGTTTTTCGTTCTCACAGTCCTGTTTGCAAAAACATAAATAAATACTTCAACCCAAAGGCTGATTACTTTGCAGCTAACTTGTGCAGTATATCACGATTCACACTCCGTCCAAAATTACGTACTGTATCGTTACCTGCTGTATGAAATGTGGTTTAAACAGGGATATACAATCTCATAAGGAAAAAAACATATCGTAATGCCTTTAACTGAGCGCCCAATTTATGAAAATTGGGTATTTAATCACCGATCCCGCTCAGTTCTGACTGCTTTGTCTGCAAGTGTAAAGGAAATGAATTTTTTTGTTTTACAGTAAGAGAATGGTTTCCTTTGTATTCATACTATTATCGTATGAAATTTTTTTATAAAATGTTCTGGTTTGATCGTTACAGGCAAGGAAACGATGTGATAAACACATTTTACACCTTTTCACCTTCTCAGCGGTTTGAATTTCAAAAAATCCAAAAAGTGAATTTTAGTTATATAAGAGGGTAACTTTTGGAATCAAATAGCATAACTATATTAGAAAAATCCTGAAATTAATTTTTAGGTATTTAGCCAACCTTTTAAAGCAAAGAGCACAACAATATTTTGAGGGTTTAATAAACTATTGAAAATATATTTTGCCCCTTTTCCCTCTCTTAGAGACTAAATGCAAAAAAATCATAAAATCAGTTTTTTGGCAATTTTATAAGCAGCTTTTTAAAGCAATGAGAATAACAATATATTATCGCATTAGTGCACTTTTCAAAATTCCTAGAAAATATATTTTACCCCATTTCGCCCACTTAAGGATAGACATTAAAAAAATTTCTGAAAATTTATTTTTTGGGATTTATATAGAAAATCTCTTGAAGCAAAGAGCAGAACAATACCTTATCGGGTTAATGAGCTATTGGTAAGTCGTAGAAAACAAAAACACATTTTACCCCTTTTCGCCCTCTCAGAGGTGGAGTTTAAAAAAATCCATCCTTACTAGGAGCCTACACCCAAAGGGAAGGCATACATAAATTTTCGTGCTTATGCGTCAAGCGATTTTGGCTGTGTGTTGATGAGTGAGTGAGTCAGTCAAAAACTTAATTTTATTCATATAAATTAATTTTATAGCGTTTGCTTCTCATATTTTGAGGAAAATGTGTGAAGTAGAATGATTTCAGGAAGCTTGACACAAGGGCGTGGTCTGCGCGGAGCGTCGGAGTTGTTCATGCTCTGTTATTCCGACCGACCGGCGGCCATCTTGTCCGTTACATTATATCTCGGGAACCATATAACCAATTTAAACATAATTTGGTACGTTGGCAAACCCCAATGTAAACAGTGAACTTAGAAAATTATAATGTTATTAATCAGCCATTTTGCAAGATATTACAAGATGAAAAATATTGCTTTTACATTATAGACCGGTAACTACACAACCGATTCCTGCCATATTTGGCAAATAGTAATACTATTGTAGGCCATGTTCATATATGCAATTCAAAAGGATAAGAAACTTATTTTCAAAATGGCGGAAATGTGTATATATATATATATTAGGTTCATTTGCAATATCTACAATACCGTTTGACCAGTTTCGACCAAAATTGTTATGCTGGAAGTATCTTGTAGAAACATTAAATGTGTCACAACCTAGCCTCTTTGTCAGCGATTTTGTAAAATTGTGCCGCATGATAAATAAAGTTGAAATGTCATATTTTGGGAAATAATCAAGCGTTTCACACTAAATGTTGCACCCAAGTACAGCACATCACATAAACTGACAGGTTTTAGTGGGCCAGACTGTTATTTTCAAAATCACGGCCACATAAACATTATAGACTACTTTGCTACATCTACGAAACAATGTAACCAATTCCAACTTAACTTTGCATTCTAGCATTATCTATGTAAGCAGCAAATAAGTAGATATATAAACCCATTTCTCAGCCATTTTCGAAGATAGCACTACATGGAAGATCAAGCTTGTGTGTCCTATCGCGGGAAAAAAATTAACTGAAACCCACCAAATTCCGGTTACAAGTTATACTTTTGTAGTCCATCTTAATCTGTAAGACTTAAGGAGGTAGCCTCATATTTTCCAAACAACAGCCATGCCAATATTTCGGGTTAGTAAGCCATATGTCCCAAACAATTTCAACATACTTTAATATGCCGCAGTATCTATGACAAGCATAGAATGTGCCAATATAGTAATGAAAACAGCACCACATGAAAAACTGGAACTTTTATGTCATATGTCCGGGACCAACCAACCGGTTCCCACCGAACTGTGCACATAAGTAGCGCTACAGTAGGCCATGTTTTAAGTGTGTCTGGCTTTATTTAAAGTATAGCAGTCATATAAACTATTTTAAAAAAAATGTTATATCTTTGAAACAATTTAAACGCTTTCAATTAAATAAGTATTTTGAGAGCAGCTATTAGAAGCATCTAATATGCTTGTAGAGATTATCTTTTGCCGATTTTTTATAATAAAGTGCCAGGTGATAAAATCCAACATTTATGCCATATATTGTAAACCAATCTTCGAATTCCCACCAAATTTCGCATATAAGTAAAACCACAGTGGACCATGTAAACCTACATAATTTTAGTGGGTCGAATTTTTACTTTTATCAAAATGGTGCAATATAAATCATTTAGATAATTTTATCATATCTGTTAAATTATTTAACAAATTTGAACCAAACTTTTTATGTTGAAATTATCTAATAGACGCATTAGACATGCATATACAGGGCCTGTTTTTAGGCATTTTTGTACGATACCGCGAAATGTGAAACTAAAGCGTTTATGCCATATCTCAACCAGTCAACTTATTTCCACCCAATTCTGCAAACAAGTAGTGCTACTGTAGGCCATGTAAACGTACATGATTTGAGTGATTCACACGCGTGTTTCAAAATGATACCCCTGTTGATATTTAAGTTGCTGGACCTGATCTACCAACATTTTTAGACTAATAACTGCCGAAGTTGATGCTTTGAACACTACCTCCGTAATGAAGTTGGTTGAACGCCAGCTCACGGTACGAGGCGTTCTGTGTTCGAGTCCCAGGTAAGGCACGTGTGTATTTGTACAATTGTCTCGCTAGTATTAGCCGACATTTGTTTCTGGTTGCATCTCTAATGATATCGCTTTTACCGAGACGTCGTGATCCTCCCTATCTTCATCAAAATTGTTTGCATCCATATAGAGGAAAGTAGGTTCGTCAGTTATATCAGTAACTTCTTGTTTATTTTTATCTACAGTACTTCCCAAAATACATGTTTTTTTACGGGATTGATATTTGACACCGCAAAATTCCGTAGTGTTTCCTTGCATATTCTGGTATGGAATTATGTTAGAAGTAAGAAGTTTATAATGGAATACTGCATCCGACTGTACAAAATGAAGAGATTATTAAAAAGTAAATACAAATTACAGAATTTATCAGAAAACTACGATTTAAGTTACATGAAAAAAGAGGGCATACATTTTGTAACACTAAAATAATTTGCGAGAATTTTACTTATTTAAAAGTATTTTAAAAAATTCAAAGAGAGTTTTTTTAAATCAAAATTGTATTTAATTCTCGTTTTGGGGATTTAGAAAACTCATTTGGCAAGAAAACGTTTGGCAGGTTGGGCAATTATGGGGTTGTTTGAAATAAAATATCGGTATTAATGTTTTAACAAATATTTTTAATAATTTAATCGATATACGTTAATTTTGTTTGTAAAAATTATAACTTTCGCGTTGAAAATTATGTGAATAAAATCAAAAATAAAAACTATTTGTAAACATTATTACTAATGTTTGATTACATACATAGTGAGTTATTATTACGACACTCTTTATTGATGTTTATTTTCGCAAACGTGCTTCCTTATGCATTCATAATAAAAACACGTTTAAATTTTTATTAAAAATAGACTTTTATTGAATGATTTTAAAACATTTAAATACGTAAATTCTCGCAAAATATTTTTACAGTGTCAATATAAGTGTGTACATTTATATATCCATCCTTTTAAATATACATTCTCCCTTGATATACAACATACCTCATACTTTTCTTACAATTGTGGTATTGTGTGTGAGATACGAATTTTTAATTAAAGTCTTTTTGGGGTTAAGTGAGCAATTTTTAAATCAACCTTTGATAAATGTCACTGCCCCTATCTGCATATATTTTAACGGATACAATGTCTGGCATGCATCCAGTAAAATTGGCAACGATGTATGGAAAGTAGTTCCATGTATTAACGCTGAATGTTGAATGAAAAGTGTTCGGTAAACATTTCTTAATACTGAAATTATTTCATTTTCTTTTTCTTAAATACTTTTAAGTGTAAGAATTAACATATTTGTAAAGCATTTACACTAAAAATAATTTCACAGTTTTACATGTCCGACGTGTGAAAGACAGTTGCAGAAATCTCCTCCACCGGACAGTAAACGGCGTCGAATATATTAAACAACGCACCCGATATAGGCCAGCGTAATACCGGGAGCGGCGTCTTTTGTCGTCGACCCGACCAGAGAGAAGACCACTGAAGATGGGTGTGTCCGGCCGTCGTTAACCACCTCCTAGAATTAGCCTCCGGCAACATGAACAAGGTGGGGACTTTCCAGTAGATTGTAATAGTAATGGCGTTAGGTAATAACATTTAATACAATTAATTAGCTTCTTGGTATTCAATTTAAGCTCCCCCGATCAATAGTAACGTAAATAGTAATTGTAAAACCCTTATGTTCAATAAATCTCGTCTTCTACCTAATCATGACTCATTATCAGGGGCAGTGATATTTTGCGAAAAGATTTCGAGACAAGATACAGCCCAAAGCACTGTAGGGTCGTACAGCTTCTTTAATTAGCTAATAAAAGGTTCTGGCCCGTGTTAACCGTTTGCGCACGAATCACGAAGGTTCAGTGTCGGAGTTGCTTAGTCCTGAGTGGCTTGGTCAAAGACGGACACGGCACCAGCAGCCGATGGAGGTAAAGCAACAGCTGAGGTGTGTATATAGTATTGTAGTCTACTGTGTGCTCCGATTTTTACGCGAAAAGTCACTGGCCCTACTCATTATTAAGCTACGCCCATAAGCAGCTTTCAAGTGCGAATGGCTTCTCATTCGTAACACGGCGTCTTCCTCGACCGCGCAGTGGCTGCGAGCTTCTTATAGCGATTCATCAGGATGTCTCAATCACGCGCCTGGCACAGCCCCGTCGCGGTAATGCCTACCATCTGTGTCCGCGGCTTATCTTCCTCTCCACGACACTCGCCACTTACCGTCAACTCTGCTCACTTACGTGGTGTAGAAGCGCGCGGCTTCATGTATTATTCCCCGTTCATGTATTATTCCTGTTTAAGACGTCCTCCTGCAGTACCCGAGTCCATTACTAACGCTCGACCAAGAATACTGACATTCGGGAATCGTTTACGTCACATAGCAATTTTCATGCATAATAAAACTCACATAACCTTTTTAAAGCTTCGCGGATTTCCCAGATCTTCATGTAGAAAGAGAGACGATGTTTCAGTGAGAGGATTTTTTAAGGCATTTAATTTTTTTTTTTTAGTCTAACTGTTAACCTATACTCACAGTCTGTAGACTGCCTCTTAACGTTTCTATAGTCCATTCATATTTACGTCCAACTTTTCTGAAGCCCTGCTGAAGTTATACTTTCAGACTATTCCTCCGCCACATGCAAAAAAATCTTAATCAAGTCTATAAAATTATGCCAAGAGGCAGCGCACCGTATTTGTGAACGCTCACTTTAGTGATATTTTGCATAATAACTATTTCTTACTGGGTATCACCAAAATGCCTATTTTCTCTGTTTTATTAGTATTAAATACAAATTAAATATAATAATTTATGGCTAAACTATAAGGAAAATATCAATTTCACAATAAAAAAGATAATTATATATACAGTAGAATCCCGATAATTCGTATTCTCAAGGGACTGAATGTTAAATATGAATTATCGAGATATTCGAATTAGCGGGATTACCAATAATCGGGAGCAAAAAAAGAAAATATACATATTAACGAGATTAATGCAAATTTGCATTAATATGTAATGATAAACGCATGGCTACATATTATGTATACATATGTACAGTATATATAAATCAATAATTACACCAATAAAAATACATTAAAAATTTAGGTTTAAATAATCTGTAATTTTCTTTTAGTGCAAGCCCTGCAGACGGGTATTGTCGATGTCTTTGTCAAGCATGTTCAAAGCATAAAATACTTCATCGCCAACGTCTGATTACGTTAAGAAATGGCGCACGTTGTTGATGTATTGTTTAGCCACTTTAGGTGTAATTGTCAGCACATCATCTTCGTCATCACCTTCACCACCAATGTCCTGAGATGGAACCAAAATTTCGTCATCAGTTAGAATCCCCGCTACCGCAAGACCATCGTCAACATTNTTCACCACCAATGTCCTGAGATGGAACCAAAATTTCGTCATCAGTTAGAATCCCCGCTACCGCAAGACCATCGTCAAAATTGACTAAATCTTCAAACGTTATAGAATTTTCTTCATTTTGAGGAAGACGATTCCAATTCACAGGGCATTCTAAGTCTTGTTCAGTAACTGCTGATGAAAGTTCCACCTTCGTGAATCCACAGAACGAAAAACATTTTTTATTGTGCTTTCGCTAACACTTTGCCACGCCTTGTGAGCAATGTTCATGGCTGAAAATAAGGTGATTTTATGATCCTTCCCATCCTCGATGCTGTCAAGGAGTTGCATCACTACTTCCTTGCGGTAACAGGTTTTGAACGTTTTAATTATGCCCTGGTCTAGAAGCTGCAGTTTAGAAGTAGTGTTGGCAGGCAAAAACACAACATTAACATGACTGAGCGGTGGGGTATTGTTGTGGGCCGTACAATTATCCATGAAAAGTAGAATTTTTCGCTGCCTTTTCTCCATATCAGCATTCACTGATCGTATCCATTCCTTGAATAATTCGCCCGTCATCCACGCTTTTTTGTTTGCACGATAGGTCATCGGAAAAGTTTTTATGTTTTTAAAACATCTTGGTTTGGCTGATTTGCCTATCATGAGCGGTCTTAATTTCTCAGATCCATCCATGTTGGCGGCCAACAATATGGTTACACGTTCTTTACTTTTTTTTTCCGCCATGACACTTTTCTTCCTTAAAACACATTGATCGGTCGGGGAGACACTTATAAAATAACCCCGTCTCATCGGCATTAAAAATGTTGTTGGGCTCATAAGAATCGATTATTTCTCCCAATTCGTCTTTCCACTCAGAACAAACGTCGGCCGATACACTCGCACTTTCCCCACTAAGCTTCTTCAATTTTATGCTGTGCCTTTTTTTAAACCTATCAAACCAACCATCACTTGCACGAAAGTCTTTAATTCCCATTTTTTTCTGCGAAAACTTTTACTTTTTCTCTTAAAATTTTTCCTCCAACTGGTACATTCGAATTCTGTGCTTGCGCAAACCATTTTTTAAATTCTCCTTAGTTGTGGGTACTCACCAGTCTTAAAGCGCTTTACTTTGCTGTCCGATGTCTGGGAGGCGATCTTGTCCTTGTTCTTCAGAATTGATGTTATTGTGGAAGGAGGAACGTTATCACGTCTGTTTATCACCACCGGCCACGGCGGTAATGATTTTTTTTTCTCTAATGGAAAGACACTTATTAGCTCTTTTCGGAGGCATGGCTAAGACCGAACTGACTAACTTTTCACTCGCTCTGCTCCTTCCTACCCTCTCATAACCGTAGACTGGACAGCAAGGCGCCTCTTAGTTCTGAGAATCACAGACACATCGCCTCACAACCTACTCGGTGTTATTACCTGCTCTTCAAACCCTCCTACGATCCTCAGTACCCTTCCGGTCTTTTTGCCCTGCCCGAATTGCATAAATCTAGAGCTGATGTACAGTCTAGGGTTAAAAACATTACGAGTTAACGAGATTTTTAAGTTGGAAATAATAATTATAAGACGTTTTAATTGAGCTCGAGCACCACGATAAATACGTATTATCGAGGGGACCGGAATGCATTGTTTTTTTTACGAATTAAAGGGATTTTCTCAAGGGACCGGCAAATTTGTACGAATTAGCGGGATATACGAATAATCGGGATAAGAAATATCGGGATTTCACTGTATTATCTAAATTGGCCTGACAAGGAAACATGCTAATTTTTTTTAAACGATAACCATTTTGGGTTTTTGAAGTTCAAATCACATTTTATAATCATTTTATTCCCAAAACATAATTCCATATCCGTCTTCAATGAGACTAAACATCACTCTTATAATTTGTAAAATAATTTTTTTATGAATTCAGGAAATACTTTTTTTTTATACCAGATTGTTAGTAACGGAACAAAATGCATGTATACATGTACCAGATATTTATTAGGAGACGACACAGTCTCTGCAAAAATGAGTAGGTCTGTAGATATGCCCCACGTTACGAAGAGGAAGCGGTAGAGTTTCTCAAAGAATACTATCATTTTCCAATGACATTCTATCGATGTCCTTCGCACTAACATCAACTACAAACGATGGGCGATCCATTCTTACTCATTTACTCATGTCACAATCGGNTTCTCTCTCTCTCTCTAAGATGGTGTCCACAGACTGGCAAGTCTAAGCACTTGTAACTTTTTTCTAACTGAATTGATTTATTTATTAGGTTACTTGCTTCAACTTAAATAAGCCTAACCAAGCAGAAAAAAATTATACATAAAGAAATACTAACGAAAGATGGTAGCTCGTTAAAGCACGGGGCTTTTTATAATTATCTTGACACATACCGCAGTCAAAGAAAGAACTAGTGAATAAAGTTTAAATGTTATATCCAGATTATTTGTCGAGAAGAGAGATCGCTGGTCGATTACGTTCCTCCTGCCATTTCTACCTGATAATTATTTTCATTAACTTTAATTTAATGTAAAATATTTTTTGGCATTTTACGGCGTTAGAGCACACCAAAACTTTCACTAAAAACACACCAGTTTTTTTTTTTTTACATGAAAGCGTCTAATATTAATATGACTGTGATGAAGGGAAACTTGGTAAAGAGAATTTGATAATTTACGATGTTTTTATAAATTTTAGATTAGCAAAACTACAGTAAAAATGTTAAGAAAACATGAGTAAAGAATCTCCCAAAGGTGACAGTCTAACTACGAACTGAACATCTAGTTGTATGTCTGTACCAAAAGGACAACGCATAATTTAAGAATCTTGTATATTTCTGACGTGGGGAATATATCCAATAGAAGATACAGTAAGAAATTGCTGAGCAAATCATATAAATATTTTAGGTTTATTTGGTACAACCACCATACCGTTTGACCAATTCCAACCAAATTTTGTACGCTAACAGTATTTATTACAAGTATCATATAAGCTAAACAAAAACCACTTTTATCACCCATTTTGAAAGATAGTACCGCATGTAAAATAAATATTTTACATTATAACTCGAAAACTACGCTACTAACTTTCGCCAAATTTGGCACGTAAGAAATACTATGATAGGTCAAATAAAATCAGTAATTATACTTTATTAGACACTTATTTTCAAAATGGCAGATACCATTTAACCAATTTCAACCAAACTTTGTACGTTGACAGCATTTTTTACAAGCATCAAATATACAGCCTCTTTTGTCCTCCAGTTTGTAAGATAGTGGCACACGAATAAATAAAGTTTTTATTTCATATCTCGGGAAACAATTTTCCGATTCCTACCAAATATGGCAAACAAGTACTACTGCAGTCGGTAATGCTAACTGATATGTTTAAGGTATGTCAGAAACTTATTTTAAAAATTTCGGCTATATAGCTATTTAACGGTTTGTATGTTATTTCGTCGAAACCATATAATTAATACCAATAAAACTTTGTATGATGGTTGTATATATTACAGCAATCAAATGTGTACACAAAATCTCTTTTATCCAACATTTCGTAAAATAGTGCCACTTAAAAAACAAAATAATGCTATCTCCGAAAAAACTACTGACTTATACAAAATTTGGGTAACAATTAGCACTATGGCAGGCTACGTAATCTGATAAATTTTGAGAGGGCCAGGCACACATTTTCAAAATGGAGATCATATAAACATTTAAGGTTAGAATTTTTGATCAATGAAACTGCACAATAAATTTCAACATAACTTTGTATGCTGACAGTATCAGTTATATCCATCAAGATTTTCAATGCAAAGCCTCATTTCTCCACCATTTTGTATGATAGCCACACATGAAAAAATACAGTTTTTCGGGAAACAATCAATCGATTTCTTTCAAATTTGGTGAAGAAGTTGTACTGTGGTAGGCTATATTAATGTATATGTTTTAAGTATGTAAGCCCCTTATTTTCAGAATGACATTGCAGTCGATTGCAAGCTAGCTTAATTAAAGGGGTTTTTCTGAATTCGAATCCCGGGCAAGTCACTCGTGTATTTTAATTGTCTTCGTGCATTTTCATATGCATCTGATTTTTATCTATAATAATATTGCTGCCAATGAGATGTCAACGACTACCTGCTATTTAAGCTTTCAAGAACTTCACTAAGATTTATTTGCACCCAAGTAGAGGAAAGTGGGCTCATTAGTTATCAGTAACTTCTTGTTTCATAAGTTTGGCTCCTGTTTTAGTACAGTGTGTTATTTAAGACACGTTAGAAAGTATTTTACACCAAGAACTTTCCTGCGATTATGCTTTTTTTTCTACTATACCGAAAGTTTTACTCCATATTTCTACTCTGTTTTGCATATTTATCCAGCCTTAACTACTTTTTCTTAATAAGGCGTCCAAACAGTTGAAAATGCATGGTCGATGAAGGATATGCGAGCTGATAACATGTCACGTGAAATGCAGATTTAGCTTCCCTTTGCACGCTAACGCGAAATAACGAGGGCGCATACCCGTATTATTTAAATGGGTCGCCATGAATCAACTGCAGATCTGGCTTGCATATTTGCTAATAGGTTGGAAGTGGTCATTGCTCGGTATCAAGTCACCGTGCTCGGATTCCTTTTTCCGTCCTTAAAACTGTGGATGCACTCTATGGGCTCGGTGCGGAAAGAGTGGGCAGTGGGTTAAATTTCCTCTGGTTTCCGGAATCCCCCTGAAATTCATGAGAAATGCGTATACATAATAACGCGAACCTGAATAAGTCATGAGAATCATACAACGAATGTCGCAATTTGTTTCGCTTGACGACGTAAGTAGTGCACCTACTTCTGATAGCAACCAAACAAGGTATACACTGGAAAGCAACCCAAAATAAAAATAAAAAGAATAATTCAAACACATTCAACTGCGTTCCCTTCAAATTACTGTTTTTTTATATTTCCCGAGTGGTAATTTTAATGCTTTTTTGTGTTAATGGCGTAACTTACTGATAAAGATAGGCGCAAGTGTATTTTTTATGCTGGTTTTTCATACACTCATACTTGTGATAAATGCGACACAATGCAAGGTAACATGGGTACAAATGAAGCGATGCTCACGGGAAATGGAAAGCAGGGGTATGATACGTTATTGATTATAATTTACGTGGAGAGTGGAGTGGAGTAATTTGGGCGGCTCTTAACAACGGGGTCTTGAGAGAGAATAATTTGAGAGAGACTGCGCGTTCTTAATCGCAGAAACTCCCTATGAACGAGGTACAAATAAGAGAACTGTTGAGGATCCAGACAAATAGAGGCTGTTCACGATAAACTGAGCACTTTTTAAAGCCCTAATTAAGATATAATTGTGTGCCCATTGTGTATTCTTCCAATATTTGTAAAATTTACATTGCTATGAGCCTGATCACTTATTTCCTGCCTTAACCAAATGAAACTGTAAAATTATTAAGAAAGTAAATATTTCACACATTTTCTCATTTTTACACGTATTTGCATTAAAAAACCTGAAACCATAATAAACCGTTTCAGCATTCACAAATTCTTAACCTAACTATTTTAATTCAACGTTAAGACGTGGAACTACTTTTGACTCCGTCGTTACCAACTTTACTTGGCACATGCCAGTCAGAGGTCCGCTTAAACATATGCAGGTAGGGACAGTGAAATTTTTCCAATGTTGATTTCGAAAGTGCTCATTTTACTGTGAACCGTTTATATAGTTATTCATCGTCAGTGACCTGTAAATGTTCATACTGGCTTCAGAATTCCTCGTCCACGTGAAAGAGTGCATTTTAAAAATGTCATGGCGTTAGAACGGGGCCGAATGATCAGCTTGCGTGAAGGACGAGTTTCATACGCTGCCCGTATAGGGCACAATTCATAATGCCAAGGCAGTGATTCGAGTGTGGAAGTAGTGGAATGAAGAGAACAGGACGAGTCGAAAATCCTGAACTGGACCACGAAATGGGACAACGCCACGGAATGCCAGACATCTCTACCGCGAGGCAGCGACAGACCGTTCAGTTTCATCTCGAATTTTAGCAGAACGTTGGAACAAATCAACAGTCCTGACATTGTCTGCTTCCACAGACGACTGTGCGCATGCATTTCTCTGCAGAGGATTCCCTTGAGCCCGAACTATCGATGGACTCAGCTAGGCTACAATGGGCTCACGCACAAACAAACCCCGCTGATGGTGTGCAGAGCGACGACATGTGTTTTAGGACGAGTTCCGCTTAAACCTGGATTACAATGATGGCCGCAAGCGTATTCGACGATATCAAGGTGAGCGCCATCTTCCAGATGCGCGAAAGATGGGCGTGGTGATTTGGGGATCAATTGGGTATCATAGACAATATCGTCTGCTACGAATTGTGGGTACTTTCAGTAGTATCCGCTGCATCAGGGAAGTTGTGTATACTGAAGTCGTGCCCTTTCTCAGCACACTCCTATTCCAAGACAACGCCCGAACGCATGTTGCCAGAAATGTCCAGGCTGTCTCCGAAGCAAGGCAGACACCACATATTCCCTGGTCTACATGTTCCCCTGATGTCACCTATTGAAAATGTTTTTATGTGGCCACTCGGCAACTCACCCGTCACTCTCATCCAGCAGTCAATTGAACTGTGGGCTCGAGTAGAAGCAGTCTGGCAGTGGATTCACCAAGGACACATTCAAGACCTGTTTAAATTGATGCCAAGGCGTGTAGCAGCTCCTATTGCAGCTCGCGGAGGCTTTACAACATACTGTTATTTTGCAAGTAATGTTGCGGCATTACTGTAAAACTGCAATTTTTTTTGTAATTCTATTAGTTATTTGTGTAACCGATTTCCTCACTCTCTGATGATTCCTTAATAGTGTTGATTTTTTGGCAAACATGCGTGACTGATATTTCGTTTTAGGTGGCATGTTTGGTATAACAGGATAAGTAAATCTCAGGCCGAATTTTGATACGTTTGTGCCAAAGAGCAATATTAGAATTTTGGCCTATTATAGACCTATTACTGACAGAATTGTAAAGACAAGCTTGGAAAAGAATCGCGTAAAGCAAACTTAATATTACAAGACTCCAGAAGGGCGTGTCCGAGCTCGTGAGAGATGTAGGTGTTAATAAAACAACTAAATTCAATGTTTAATTTATTTTTGACATTATAAATATTCTCACTGATCTTATTTACGTTAAATTACCTATATACATTATTACTTTTGTTACTCTTAGTGAACGCAATATTTAATGTCTATCTCAATTATAATAATAGATCTAACCATTGTCTCTATATTGGTTACAGTCTCATAATTCACACTCATTTACACATATTCAGCCTGTCTATTACCATCTTTCCAAATGTCTGTCACTGATGCATCCAGTTCAATAGTCCGCCCGTCTGTCTCACTCTCCACTGTACCGATGTTCGCAGTCCGCAGACTTCACTCCTGCTAGTCACTCTTGTCGCCACTCGACGCTCTACTGGCTCGTCGCTTCGCTGTCTCGCACACCTATCGCTTAAGGTCGCAAATTCCTCCAAACTCTAAACTGTCGACTCGGAGGCCTGTCGCTTGCTTAAGTAGTCTCGCTGGACCGATCTAGAAGGTTCCCCGCACCCCGAGTCTCGCCGCGAAAGGCAAGGGCGATGACCAGAACATTCTTTCAATGGTAACCTCGGCAATTCAATTCGTTGGACGTGAGTGTACGAGTTCCGATAGGCTTATCGTGGCAGTGCGTCATTGTAAATATCTGCAGCTCTCCTTGGGTTACCGCTCGCCCCTGACACACTGATGCACGTGCTCAAACGGGATGGGGCAAGGAAAGCGATGGAGAGCAGCACACACGTAACATTAACATTTTCATAATCTTTAGAGCACAAAATTTCTCTGAACATGAGCTTTTTTTCTAAACACGTTAACATAAACTTGGTTGCAAAACATTTCATAATAAACAACCAAAATGAAAAAGATGGAAAAATAATCTAGACATAGTGTAGTATAGAAAATAAATTTAAATAGGCAATTGAAAGTGCAGTGCTTGAACTTTATAAAGTATAGAATATCCTCAATTTTTTTTTTGCTACGTATAATTTTAAGGTGAAGAAAACATTCGCCAGAGACTGCAGNGGGGGGGGGGGAATCAATCTCTATTACTGTGGTTTTAAAAATGGAAATGAAAAGCTTACATTTGACCTGAAGTAAATATAACGAACACAAAATCTAAAAAAAAAATGGCTTTTCTAGAAAAAAAAATTATATTTATATATATATAAGACAGGTTACGTTTACGTGGCCTTGTCTGTCAAAGTTAACAGGTCCGTTATTCAGCATATACAAATTATACAATGACATGGAAATTAAAACAATTAAAAAATATAATATTACAAGTTTATTCTAGCCATTTTCGAAGATCTTTGAAATGTTTTTTAATTCACTGTAGATTGTAAAAGCATCGTGAATCACACATTCAGTACAAATATCTGATAAATTGTTTAGTAATTGACGTATCCGTCATATATTTAAGTAACTTATTATAGAAATTTAAGTCCCGAATAAAAAAATACCGTACTCATATACGTAACTTGACTGTTGTATGTCTAAATTTAAATGCATTCCTAATAACGTGTTAATATGTGTCCTTATTACTGCTGAAATATCTATTTTCACTTTAAACTTTTACGTGTATTTATAAAGTATTCACTAAATAAAAGCTTTGGAATAATATAAATTTTAAAAAGTTTACAAGAAGTTGAATAAATTTCACACATAAGTAATATATTGGCTTTATTCTGTATTATATAAAATTTATAACTGTCTGTCTGGTTTCTAAAAATTATATTCTAAATTTTATAACAAAATAGAGCATATTAGAAAAAATTGCATAATAAGCTGTTTTTAACGTACTGTTACTTAACCTTCCATGAAAAATTCACAACGTAAAACACAGAAAATTAATTTTTTTAATATGATTTTTGGTTGCTTAAGTTAATCGATTATAAATAATAATAATAAAAACTTAATTTTTTATAGTATTGTAACTGCATTTGTCTAATATTAGTAACTTTTTATAAGAAATTTGTTAAAATGCATAAACCCTATTTTTCAGGTATTTTAAATTGAAAAATTTGTTTAGTATTAATTTACAAGTGAATCCAATGTACATTTACATTTTATTCTTAAGGAACTAAAGATTTTTTCCATTAATTATTACACTGATATGATTACCTATAAGAGATACAGTCCCACTATTTATTTCTCTAGGTAGGTATGTTATTAATATACAATTTAAAATTGTGTTACACCCAAAAATGATTTTTTGTAGGCAACATGTAAGATTTTTTTTTGCATTCATAAAGTGAACAGATATTATCAACTTTAATTTCTATTGTTCTTTGTAGACAGTTTTATAGGGTAAGTACATGTATTGCTTTTCCAATCAACTATTCAATAATTTCGGTTTTATGAAATACCCCCTGAAAATTTTTCGTTAACGAACAGGCTACTACAATTAAATATTTGGCACATAATTACAATTCGATCAGTGTATATATGTACACCTCACAAAAAGTTTGGAATATTGTAAGATAAGGCAGTTGTGGTAGGAGTTATGTAGTTCTTTTGTGATCAAAACAGAGCGCACTGACGCATTGAACATGCCTGGGACAAGTTGAAAACAGCAGTTTATAATCTCTAAAACCTCCGGAAACACTTCCGGAGCTGTCCAGATGTGATGGGGGCCTTCTTCCGGAAGATGACTTCAACACATTGATTACAAGCATGCCAGAACATGTACAATGCACATGGAGGCCATACATGGCACTAGGCTGCAGTGGGNCAGTCGGAGACACCATTTAGTTAAATTTGTTGTTCTTTGCTGTTTTTGTCTGTGATATTAGAAAAAAAATTTTTTTGTTATAAACACTTTGAATTGCCCTTTTTGTATCGGTACCGTTGGAAACTTCTAAGAGCTATGCTTTATTTTATGTAAATTCCATAAATTTGCTGTCTATATGTATATTCCAAACATTTTTGTTTATAACATCAGTTATATGTCAAGGAATAAAAGTGATTATAAAAATATTGCTATCAAATTCTTTAACAAGCATGATTGAGTAATTACGTGATGCGTTATGCTGCACTCAAGAAAAAGTCACGAAAAGCAATGAAAATATTAGGAAAATTAATAATTATAGTTCTACAGCAACTGTCACAGACATGCGTAAACCGCGTTACTTTTTCGATGTTAGATCAGAGGACTCCTGCAAGTTTTTAATGTTTTTTTTTTGCTGGAACAAAAGTTTAAATGACACGTTCTGTATGATGAAAGATCCAGAGACAACCACACTTTACTGAAAACAGATATAGATAGATGGATGGATGGATGGAGGATGGGTGGTTGGATGGATGGATGGATGAATGGATGGATGGATGAATGGATGGATGGATGGGTAGATGGATGGATGGATGAATGGATGGATGGATGGATGGATATAGAGGCGCCAATTGTGCCGCTACACTAAGATAAATATACAGTTGCAGGTACCAAATAAATTAGCTTGGAAAGTATTTACTAGCACTGAACAGTATTTTGTTCTCTCAGGCAATCTGCTCTTTCTCCAAACATCTGCATTTCATTTCCTTGAACCAAATAAAATTATTAAAAAATATCTTGTTGAGTCGAACACTTATTTGGTTGTTCCAACATCAATTCTTACGTGTTTTTGGTACACATAAATTTTTTTTACTTTCAACTATTTCATTTCGTTACCATAAACATTACAAATACCAAAACCGAGTCAAATTAACATTTTTTTTGGAGTGATAAGCATTTGGTCAGCTGAAATATTCTGATATTCGTAGCATTACAGAATTTGTGGGGGCAATAAAATCAACTTGGTCCAGTTCTGACTCTGAATTGGTTGACTGAAAGGCAGTTGAGTCGTATGATTGCCATTGTTAGAAAATACAGCTAGAGTGTTTGTTTGCTATTTTCGTAACGATTAGGATAGTCTAACAGTGTTGGTTTGAGCATTTGTTGGTGCTTAATAATGGTATAATCTATCCCAAAAAAAAAAACAAGTTAAACAGGAAACAAAACAGTGAATCTGCCAAACTTATAAATATTTACTTACGTACATTTCCTCCATAGCAACTCACAAATTTAAAAACATTCTTATTTCGTCTACAATATCCTTAACCAAGATTGCTAAGGAGTAGTGTATAGCCGATAAAGTTCCCCGTTCGAAACACGGCTGTGCTTTCATTTATTTCAATGATAACTGAAACTGTTAAATTTGCGTAGAGACATACAAATTATTAACTGCACCAACAGAATGTTACAAGTTCGGGGCAACCAGTTACGGACAATAAAATAATTTAGTTTCAGCAACAAAATATTTAATTGCCTCTATACAAACATGTAATTTGGTTGCGTCAAAAAAACTTTGTTTTATTTAACAAAACCCTTTTCCTTTCTGTACCTCGTCACAAAAAAGTATGTTCTTGCTGCAGCAGCAATGGCGCTTATTACACTATACAGCGAAATATACAGCCTGCTAACAGGTTTTGACTACGATTTTGCAAATTAATCATCGTAAATAAGCATTCCAGCCATCAATTGTTCATGGCACCCGCATAATGAAACTGACGCAAATTCTATAGTTTTTTCCTTCATGATTGCAATATGAATATGGTTACACACAAATAAATGAGTATTTTTATTGGCACTGAAGGAAAACGTTCTAACTTCCTAATGTAGTTTCTCTTAAGTTTGTATAGGCAGAAAGCAAAATAATACGAAGCCGGACATTACACTCCATGTTGAATAGAAGAAATAATGAGACAATTTTCTTTCTAACCTGACCAGAGAATCGTAAATTCGCTTCTATGTTTTAATTTTTAAAATTTTGTATGCACATGTTTTTTTTCTCTCACTGTTAAGCTTATATCGCATCATGTCTACACGGGACGTTCGAAGCTACCTAGTACGGCAACATCTGGTCACGATCTTCTTATTACCTATTAAGTCAAGGATAAGTACCTGGCTAAGACTTACCTACGATGACACGACATTCAAACCTGCTTCATTCCTGCCACATAATCCTTACAATCAGGGCACGCTGGACAAAACTGGGAACAGTGGGGGTTAATGGCCGCATTAGAATAAGTAGTTGAATATTCATTGGTGGAAGGCGGGTTTGAGATAAGAAAAAGTAACGAAATATGAAGGAGCAGTTTCTGAAGAAGTGATTACTTAGCTGTTGTGAACTGTGGGGTTGATAATTACCCCCGAATACCATTAGTAGTCACGGCATGTTCAGTTTTCTACGTAGCGTGTCACGATACACAAAGCTGCATTGTGTGCCTTGATGGCCGTTGGCCTAGATGTGCTCCAGAAAAACATTCCATCATAATAGTTTAGTCATATCATTCATTAACTCCGGTATGAAAACTCGTTACGGTTTCAAACAAGGCGGTGAATGTGTGCCAAGTCTGGCTTTTTTTTTTTTTACTTTTTTTAATGATTCTGCGTATTTACGCCAAAAGGGCAGTAGCATAATACCCTAGCGCTAGGCTGCGCCGGCTTCTCAATGGACTAAAATAACAAAAATCTCCTTTTGTTCGGGGTGATATTTTTCGACGTAACATTAATGCAGTAGTTATTTGTGAACGATATCAAATACTGTAATCAAAAAATTGTTAATAACACTTTTAATACCCAAGGTATTTTTCCTTTGCACGCTCGCCAAAAAAAAAAAAGTACAATTATAACACACCTAAGGGCTATACATCACACGTACACAATTGTAATTTGAGGTAAAATAATTAGACTTGTTCAGGATATTGTAGCATATAACTACTTACTAGCCAGGGGTTTTTCAATAATACTTATATATTATAAAATAGTTTACTTGGAAATTGGCTATAACGTAGGAATGTAACTAGTCATTCCATCCTTAGAACAATTCTACATTGTAAGTTGAGCGCTGGTTCCAGTAATTGATGACATGAGCGTTCCACGAATGTTTTGTTGAAACAAGTGACGTAGTGGGGGGAAGGGGGTAGAATTTGAAAGAGACTTTCCAGCCATATCAAACTTTTCTTTGCATCTACTTACATTAACTAACTTCAACATTTTTTTTTTATTAAAAACCCTTTTAAAATACGTCTAAAAAAATTAGTATTACCCAGATAGCTTGTGAGCTTGCGGCAAGCCTGCCACTTGAGTTGAATTTGCCTTGCCGAGCAAGCTTGTCACATAATGCGTTATTCAAGCCATTTTTCTCGCGACTGAAACAAACTTTCTAATAGCAAACTTACAGATGACTTGAATTACACTCGCAATTTTTCAGGGACAGCTTCTAGAAAGTGTAACTAATTAATATTGCTATATGCTGCTCACGATAAATAGAGTAATTTTAAAATCAACCTTTGAAAAAGGTCATTGGCCCTAGCTGCGTTTTTTAACGGACATACTGACTGGCATGTGCCCAGTAAAGTTGGCACTGAAGGGAGGAAAGTTGTTCCACGTTTTAACTTTAAAATAAAAGTGTTAGATGAACGTGTGTGAATACTGAAACTGTTTATTTTCTTTACTTTTTCAACTTTATAAATGTAAAAATTAACAAATTTGTAAAATGTTGACTTTTTAAAAAAATAATTTTACAGCTCCACTTGACCGACGCTTGGATAAAGTGATCCGGCCCATGGCGATGTTAATTTTACACTTGGAGACTAGTTAGCTTGATTGAAGTTTGCTAGCTCGCACAACAAGCTTACCTCAAGCTTACAAGCTTGTCATGGTAAGTTTGATTCTAGCTTGAACTAAACTGATTATGCTATCGGGGTAGTGATTTAAAGTTACTACCACTGATGAACTCTGATACCAGAGAAACAAAGTATTTTGGTCACGTTCCCAGCCGTTGCAGAATTACGTTATATTGTTATTCCACAGGAACCGTACAATTTTCCGTGATAAAAAGTATTCTTTGTCCTATTCCAGGACCTAAAGTACCTACATACCAAATTAAACAAAATCCGTTCAGCCGTTATGCAGCTGAGTGGTAACAAACATACACACACACACACACACACACACACACACACACACACACACACACACACACACACAGAAAGACTTTCGCATTTATAAAATTAGTAGGATTTCCAAGTTATCAAGCAAAAAAAATTATTTCCGTAAGGCCTACACGGAGAATAAAAATGGTTGTAGGAACTCACAAGACTTAGCCAACCTGCACCTCAAGAGGAATCTACCCTGTAACTAGCCGAAGGACCCAGACAATCAGGAAACAGCCCTGCCCCCTCGAACCATGCCATAGAAGTCTCGATTCTCTTGTTGTTAGTTGGCCAGACATTAGTGATGGCAGATGTAATGACTACAGACACGTCGTACAAGAAGTCCTGGACGTGGCTCAAACCCAAAAACATTCTCGATTATCAGAGTTTTCAGTATACTTTTGAGCAAAAGAACTTGCTGTTGAGATCCTCTCTATGATTGTATCTATAACTTTTCATTTTTACAGCAGATGACACTGTTCCTGCTATGCAACGTACAGCGTGTTCAATAGAACAAACTCATCAATACTCGTGCTGTTCCAGCTACAATTAGAACTGTAATAAACTAAAATAATATTCTGATGCTAGTAAGTTTGGCTGCTGCTACTCTGAAACTCAATTAAATATATGATCTCTTGTCTCTTTTTCTGTTGTTATTTCCAATGCACCCAATAGTGCCTGCTTCTTTGCACTGAGCTCACGCTCTTAATCCGAATCAGTGATAGCAGCAATTCAAGTCGCTGGTAGCCGCAGTTAAGAGGTTACAAAGGGGAGAATCAGTCGAATGAACAGGGAGTCAGTGTTACGGCGCTGTATTCATAGTCATGTTTGAAAATACGACAGAAATGCGTGCTTTTATTCTATCCCTCGTGCTTAAGTTAAAGACTGATAATTTGGTGCTCAACATACCTAGGCCTTTTACATGAAAAGTATTTTTGTAGATACTAGCAAAATATGTTAATATGCAATCCATTAATAATTTTGGAGGTGGGTGGGATTACCTCCGCCCAGAACATATAGCACATGACGCGTTCGCAATGCGTCCACTCTACTTATTACTCTGTTCAACCAAGTAAAGTAGAACACAAAATATAGTGGCAAACGAACAGCAAACGTTTCGCCTCATAAAACATTGTGCTTCGTTAGCTCATGTGTATTGTGCATTTAAACCCCTTTTAAAAATTTGAAACCTAACATGTTCATAGGTTTTCACCATTTTACAAAGCTACGAAGCAAACTTTAAATCCGATAAATTCAGATATTGTAACGATTACAAAAACTACAGCTGATTTCAAGTGGAGATATTTTCACTGGTTTTCACTGATTTGGCTCAATTTTCACTATTTCAGTACAATGTGGCGAGGTGGATTTCCTGTGAAACTAAATTTTTTACTTCTAGTTTAGTTACGTCACACAGTCTGACATGTTTCCCCTGAGCAAAACATGAACATACCATAATACCGAAGTAATATAGTCCGTTCACGGTAGTGAACACTTTTTGAAGCTCCGTCATATTGAATAATAGTCAATAAATAAATTTTATTCTAGCCTTAGACGTTAACTTTCAAGTCCCGTGAAATATATACACTGTGTTTATTACTTACATAGCAATATTTATTTTAAAAATTCGTGGAAGGATTTAAAAAATGGCCGATAGGAAAAAATAGATAGTGCCTCAAAAGTGCTCACTTTACTGTGAATAGCCAATATCAACGTGTGTTTTTTTGTACTGGCTACAAATATTTCTGTTACGAACGTCAGTTTTCACAATGTTCCCGCTCGCCCGCCACTTAAGCCTTTATAAAATCAGCCATAAAATTGTTTGTCAATTTGTTTCTTTAACAAGTTTTTAACCGCATTCTTTTAATGTAACTTGTGTGATTGGTAGTCCCCAAGAATGCTGGAACCGTCCATGTCTAGCCAGGGAAAAAGTGAAGGAGATGCAAGGTGATGGGCTGTAAAGCATTAAGGGACGGGAAAATACCGGTCAGAAAACACTTTTTTAATCAAACCTTTGAATAATGACCCTTATTGAAGACGTATTCTGTTGTTTCCTAAATATGCCGTGTATCACAAGCGTTTTATACTTCTTTTAACATGAAAATATCTTTTTTTTAAATTAAACTTAACTTTTCCTTATATTTCATCTATAAATTAAATTTTTTTTTTCAATTAATATGAATAAAAACAGAAAGAAATAGGGGCGTGTCGGTAATGGCTAGTAAGAAATAGTTCTCGTGCAAAATATTATTAAACTGAATGCGTACGAATGCGGTGCGTTGCCCCTTTGGTGAAATTCGCTAGACTCGATTAAGCTTTGTTTGTATGAGGCGGAAGAATATCCTGAAAGTAGAACTTAAGAATTAACTGATTGATTAATATTTTAGAGTTGCTATTGAGGTAATCTACCATTTGGTCAACATCTTGCATATTAAATATAGGTCTCCAATCGAAAGCATTAAAAGCTAAAAATAATGATAAATAGTCTCCTGTTATATAATTCCTATTATAAAAAGAATTGTTACTATTTATAAATTTCAAAATCCACTCTACAGTAACAGAGTAAAGCATCTTCCTCTTCAATAGGATTCACAGACTTTTCTTCAACATGATCTAATATACTGATGGATTACTTTTCAAATTATCATAAATATTGGCTTGCAATTTTTTCTTATGTATTTTAATTTTTTCTTTCACAGCTTTCCTATTCTCAGAAAAGAGAGATTAATTATAGTCAGATTTATTTCTTTTGTATTACCTTTTCTTTTGTATTCTTTTGTATGTTCTTTAATTTTTATAAGTTTGACTTGATTGCACCTCTGTGCGAGATGGCGCGTTCAGGCAGGCCACCAATTAAAGCCTGACCACGCCATCATAATAATAATCAAGTGAAGTCACATACGTCACCAAAGGATAACGTGAATTTCGCAGGTCTCAAGGTAAATAATCATCTTACACCGTTTGTCTTACCTCGATCTGCCCCACGACCGACTGTAAGACACGACACTACGATTACCACTGCTGTAGCTTGAAGCTCCGTCAATGTAGTGCTGTGGCGAGCCAATATTTCCTCCCTCACATTCCAGCTCTGTTTAATACAAGTCATGTCTCTCTGGGGACTGCCGTACATTTAAGCCACTACTTGCCACGTGTAACTTTTCACTCATGGGTAAGTCGTGTATCAAATGGCCCACAACGACTCTCAGGACTTAGCTTTACTTCCTTGATATCTCTGTAATTAAATTGAACTATACTACATTACCATCAACCAAAAGTCAGTGGGATCGCCCGTCCGCACCATACTTTCATAGAAAAAAATCTGTGATATTAAGTTTTCGTGTATAGCAGTCAGCAGCTAAAACATTCAATACTAACGCAAGAAGCGGGCTTATCGATGATGAACAGGACGTAATTATTGGTGTGAACATGTTGGAATGTTCCATCCGTGAGACTTCAGGCAAGTTTCAGATATCCAGCGCAACAGTGACTTACAGCACGTCAACCGAGACACGCCTAGCCGAAAACGTTGACAGATTGATATCGTTGGAATCCCCGACGTGTGGCGGGGAACTCAAACCGCAAGACTTCGCTACAAACGATAGCGAAAAACTTTCGATTGCCATTGGGAAGTAATACGCGGTAGCACGTGGATTTTCACGGATCACTGCAGGTGATGCCACCCGTTATTTCCAGTAGTTCAAGTCACACTGCCACTGGAAGCTAGAGCGATGGGAAAGCATCCTGTAGGATGAGAACGACAGATCACGCTATGTGTAGCGGTTATACGACGGGTGTATGTGGGTAGGGAGAATGTTTTCAGAAATTTTATTCCAGTACTATACTCTTCTCAGTGTGTAGTTTTGAGGAGGCGAAATCATGGCATGGTCCTGTTCTTCGAGGTGTCGTATTGGATGGAGCACCGGTTTTGGGGTCTGCATCCGTGAATTACAAGGCCTATGAAGTAATCTGAAGATACTTAGAACAATCCAGCACTACCAAGAGTGTAGGGACAATTTTGAATTAGCCCATTTTGTTTACAGCACGGTAATGCACTCGGTAATAAAGCAAAGATATGTGAGGGTTCACAGAACATGTGAGTGTAGGCCTGCCTATATACTGGAATCATAGGCCCACAATCCTGACTTCAACCCTAGTGAAAACCTTTGGAATGAGCTGGGGTGACAATTTAAAGCAGATCAAGCATAACAAAACCACGAGGGTTTTTATCGTGTTAAAGAAGGAAACGAACGAAACTCTTGCAAACAACTACTGAATACTTGAAATAATTTCGTGAAGAATAGAGGTTTTGATGACAGTGATAGGTGGACGTAAATCCTACTAACGTCAATCCCAATCTTGGTTTTACAGTTCTAAAAGTGGCCGATAATTGATGACCATTATTTGTTTTAATACTCCGTCAATTATTAAGGTGGTTAGGTATTAACGGGTGTAGGTGCATTGTACAAGTATAGGCATATGCTACTCATTTTATTATGATGGGCTATGCAAATGGGTGATAATTTAATCGTGTCTAGGGGTCTCCATTAATCTATAATCTTGCAGAAAGATACAAAGCTGCTCAAAGAACAACTCGTGAACTTAACTTATATTAGACGCTCAAGAGTCAGGTTTTTTTTACAGCGATGTCCACTCCTGAGGTCAGTCTCACCTACTTCCGCCCATCATGTGGAATCGGGAAAGTCCAACTGCCAAAGTTCCAGTGACTAATACCGACTTGTCGAACAGCTCTTCACGAATTCGACTTCTCAAGACGGAGAAGATTGATATTACCGGTTTTATGACCGGTATTTTCCCGTCCCTTAATGCTTTACAGCTCATCATCTTGCATCTCTTTAACTTTTTCCCTGGGTAGACATGGTAGGTCTCTGTGTCTGTTTCACGAAGTAAAATATTTAGTTCCATATCTCAATCACCACAGAGATAACACACAAAAAAGCCATCGCTGTTTCCATTAATACAAAGGATTTTATTTTGCTCGCCATTGGGCCTGTTTTAAATATTTTGGAAGGGGGAGGCTCATTACGTTACGCGTTTATCACAATAATGCATTCAGACTTAATGTATACAATTCTGTGGTATTTATAATGGACAGAAAGGTTATATTTCACTGTTGATGCACACTGCACGCTACAAGAATCAATGCCCACAGATCATCACTGGGGTAATACACCGCGCTATAGACTATTCACAGTAAAGTGTGCACATTTAAGACTCTGCCAACAGACATAATAACCTAGAAAATATTTTATCGTGGCCTCACACTTGCAATTTTGACAGCTATAAAAAGATATATATATATACTGTGCTTGTTTTTTTAATTCACATAGGAATTTTTATATTAACAATTGGCAAAAAAAATACAAATATGCTGAAAGAAACTTTAAAGCACGGCTTTAAAAAGTGATCACTTTACCTTGAACAGCCTATACTATGCTAGATTACGAATGGTTTATATTGCCATAGCCGAGCACAAAGCCTACCACACTGGTTATAATAACGAGACTAGTGTTGTGTCAGTCTATGTAACACAAAGTGGGTCTGCACGCTTTAAGCGGCCTTGTACAATGCTCGTAGCCACTGAACCGAAGGGAAAGGGGTGTCATGATAGTTTTTTTTAAAGTTATCTGTCAATGACAGTTTATCCGCTGAGGCAACAGAAAACATTCTTCACAGTTTACCGAATCTGGATGATGTTGAGAAAGGGAGTCGTCATTCTGGATCCAAACCTCGCCTCCAGATCACAACAGAGTCGCTGGGCATTGATCGACTTGCCGTTAATTTCTGGACGGGGTGGGGCGAGAAGGTTGGACATGTCTTCGAGCTGTTACGTTGGATCGGTGCAATGCAAGGCAGCGTGCTTCGTACGACAAGGGGTGTCCGGGATGTGACTGTCTGGAGAGCAGAGACTGTTGGAACTTTCCTGTCAGACTGTGGGGAAGTGGGACTTGCTTCGTGAATCACAGACATTTTGATTATATTGATTTATATTGGACCTAATGGACGTTGTGATAGCGTATTAAAATTAATGATTGAAGATTAAGTGGCTGTTTGTTAGTATAAAACAGTGCTTAGGAATTAAATTATAATTGTATATGGCATAAAATTGCGTGTTAGTAGTAGGGTTAGGTATTTGTGTGTTATAAATAGTAGCTGCGTGTATTTTTATAACCCTAAATAAATCAGGGAATTAAATATAATTATTATATTCTGTTAAAAAAATCGTTAGCCTAGTTTTTTAGAAGCCTGGTTGTTCCTTAGATGAACATTAAAATATTTTGTTGGGGATTCCGCACCCAATTGCTAACTCATTATACGTATAGAACCAACCTGAATATATCAAATTTGTTTCCTGACTTATCAATTTAACTTCAAGTTATTCCCTTCGTCTGAAATCTATTGTAATTATCTCTCTCTCTCTCTTTCTCCTTTATCAAAGAAGGGAGGGAGATACAACAACGGCCTTCTATCTTATTTGTCAGTGAACTTAATCTGGAGCAGGCTAGGAAGAGGAAGGAAAGGGGTGTAACATCAATGGCAAAACAATTTTCTCCGTTACGGGATTACAAGCCTACACATTGGTTATAAGGGCAATTGAACAAATTTTCTCTAGCCAATCAACTACAATTTGATCTCAGTGGTCACTCAAACCAGCATAAAGAAAGTGCCATCCTACCTTGTCTATCCGACAGTTCGTTCGGCCTCGGAATGCCTAAATACTTCTCTGCGTTTTTATTTCCTGTGTCTCCAGAATTATTCTGACAGCTTCCACGCTCTGTTTCTTCATTAGCCATTTTCCTGAAACAAATTTAAGCATTATACAAGCACCAAAAATTATTCAGTTGTAATATTTATTTGCAATATTATTATAAAACAACCGTATAATATATCTAACATTTTTATCAAATGTATAGTAATATAACAAATATCCAGCTGTTAGGTTTATGCAGGGCTAAACAAAAATATATAAAAAATTTCAGAGGCCTGTAAAAACTATAATAATTTTCCAAATGAAAGCATTAAATTTAAATTACCATTGTGATTCATATTCGAATTGCCCTTCCTGATATTTATTGCTACACAGTATGCTATCTTTCCAAATGTTTTGGAAGATACGCCATGCCTCCAGACAACAGCATAAACGTTTTCATCGGCACGTCGTTTACGGAGAAATACCACTTGTCATTAAATCAATGTGTAGTTTATAGCGTCTTGTTTACGGTTGATCCGGAGATAATTTAAACGACAAATGTTATATGTTAGGAGGATTAGAGTGCAGTAGCATTTCATAATTCCAAGTCATAATGGAAGTCTATTCTGAGCTTGATTTCGAACTAAATATTTTCTGTAGTTCAAACCATGAACCGCTCAGTTAATAGCTGTTTTAATTTCAGTTTTGATACAGAGTAAGATGTTTGTGTTAATTCAATTGAAATTAATACGTCAGTCAAATAAAATTATTCAAAAGTTTTTCAGTCGATATAAAGTAGACCTAGACTATGTGTATAATTTAAATTCGTCCTGAAAACAACCTATGTGTCAATGTTTTGTGTGTAATTTATTTATGTTTTACTTATTTTGTTTGAGTGCTTGCGAAAAAAACATTTTAAGTGATGATCGAATTAAGTTCTTAGACCTATTTTTTTCTTCTGATTCATAAGTAAGTTAGTGCATACCCTGTAAAATAATTTTTTGACAAGAAATTGCTTGGAAAAAATAAAACATTAATTACAAAAGTTTAAACTTATTTTCTCTTTTCGATTGGTGCAAACAGAAAGAAAATTTACGGAAAAATTTAGGTAGTTAAACATATCAAAGAATTATTAATAAAGTAACCTATATACGAAAACGTTTGGGGAGATAAATATATCAAAGAATTATTAATAAACTTGTATACTAATATAACTTGAAAACATATGGGGAGGTAAACCATCAAAGAATTATTTATGAACCCGTATACCTACATAACCCTACACAAAAAAATTTGGGGCGTCATACCATAGAATTATTAGTAAACCAGTATAACTATCGGGTACTCAAAGAACCAGTTATTTTACGTGACTGAAGGTGATTTAATTTATGCAGTGATTTAACTGGCGTCCACCTTTCTAGTTTTAAGATCTCAGAGTATAATACAGCATTGAACAACGACGATTACCTGCTAAACAACTAATTGAGTAAAAAAAGAACGATGGTTAATAAATTATTTTATTAAATCATGAGATAGTTACAGGATGTGATAACTGGACTTAAGTTATCCATCGAGTCTCCTAGATTAGAAAATCCATATGTTATTTTGCCGTGCGAAGGAACATGTTCCATTGAAATGTGTTTTTCATAAAGCTGATGTTTTACAGTGTTTTTGCTCGCAACTAGGTTATTGGTTACACGTAACAGCACAATATACACTGGAGAGCCAAAAAAACTGGTATAGGCGTGCGTATGCAAATAACAGAGGTATGGAACCAATCAGAGTAACGCGATGCGGTCGGCAGCGCCTATATAAGACAACAAGCGTCTGGCAAAGTTGCTAGATTGGTTCCTGCTGCTTCAATGGCAGGTTATAAAGATTTAAGTGAGTTTGAACGTGGTGTTATAGTCGGTGCACGAGAGATGGGACATATCATCTCCGAGCTAGTGATAAAATTTGGATTTTCGCGTACGACCATTTCACGAGTGTACCGTGAATATCGGGAATCCGGTAAAACATCAAATCTTCGACATCGCTGCGGCCGGAAAAAGATCGTGAACGAACGGGACAAACGACGACTGACGAGAATCATTAAACGTGACAGACGTGCAACCCTTCCTCAAATTGGGGCAGATTTCAATGCTGGGGCATCAACAAGTGCCAGCGTGCTAACTATTCAACGGACTATCATTGATATGCGCTTTCGGAGCCAAAAACCCACTCTTGTACCGTTGTTGACTGCACGACGCAAAGCTTTACGCCTTGCATGGGCCCGCCAACACTACCNGACTGCACGACACAAAGCTTTACGCCTCGCCTGCGCCCGCCAACACCGCCATTGGACTGTTGATGACTGGAAACACGTTGCCTGGTCTGACGAGTCTCGTTTCCAATTGTATCGGGTGGATGGACGTGTACGGGTCTGGAGATATCCTCATGAATCCATGGACCCCACATGTCAACAGGGGACTGTTCAAGCTGGTGGAGGCTCTGTAATGGTATGGGGCGTGTGCAGTTGGCGTGAAATGGGACTCCTGATACGTCTAGATACGACTCTGACAGGTGACAGATACATAAGCATCCTGTCCGATCACCTGCACCCATTCATGTCCACTGTGCATTCCGACGGATGTGGACAATTCCAGCAGGACAATGCGACACCCCAAACGTCGAGAGTTGCTACCGAGTGGCTTCAGGAACACTCTTCTGAATTTAGACACTTCCATTGGCCTCCTGGATCACCAGACATGACTATTATTGAACATATCTGGGATGCCTTGCAACGTGCTGTTCAGAAGAGATCTCCACTGCCTCGCACTCCTATGGATTTGTGAATTGCCCTGCAGGATTCATGGTGTGAATTTCCTCCTGCATACCTTCACATTAGTCGAGTCCATGCCACGTCATATTGCGGCAATTCTGCGTGCTTGCGGGGACCCTACACGATATAAGGCAGGTGTACAGTTTTTTTTGGCTCTTCAGTTTATATCGTATTAGTGTAGGTACACATTATCTACAGCTGGACAATATGATAAATATTGAAGATATTAAAATTTCTTTGTGTTTTTTTTAACGACTCCGAATGCACTGAACGCAGTTACTAAACTATCCTATGTCCCATATTTCTTTTTCGAAGAATGTTCCTCACACTTATTTCCTGTAAGACATTTTTATTTCTCTGAAAAATTGTTTATGTTATTTTGTATACTTATTTTGTAGCATCCATATACATAAGTCAAATTAATGTTTTAAAAATACGAGACTTTTGAGTTAAAGAAAGATGAAAAATTTTTTGCCTATTGGTTTTGTCTAAGTAAAACTACCATCATCATCAGCTCAACATTTCTGTTTTTGTAAATTTTATGTAATTTGGTCTATGTGAACTTCAAACTGGTTTCAACTGCCTAACATGACGTGGCGATAGAACAGATAGGCCTATTAGCGTACACTGGCAGTCATATAAATATAGGTACAGGACTACCAATTGACTGTAGGGGATAGAACTAAAATTATAATTTCTGGTTGGATCATTAAAACTGGCAGGAAAATCCCACTTGAAATACTGAACTTGGACACCGCGAAGACGTAAGAATAGAGCCTATTTAATTTTAATTTTTGATACGCAAGAAGCTGTTTGTATTAAGTTCAAACATTGCAAATTGCTGTGAAATCGGTGAAAAAGGCGCACATAAAAGGTTCAAACAATTGTTTACTCTGTTGTCAAAATGTAATGCAATAGCGTATGTGAGAAAAAAATGCGACTGTGGAATCAGATTTCTGTAACCTTACCCCTCCCTTATTCTACCGTTTATTAAGGGTCAGAAATAAGATTGTTTTTCTGGCTTCATCGAAATACTGTTTGATGTGTGCAGACCCAAACCGTGACCTTGCCAGAGATTGTGATTTCAGCCATAGAAAGCCCAGTCCAACATTCCCTGCCGCAGAGAAAATAATCGTACATTCCCTACATCAGAGAAAAAATTCCCAACAGCGGAGCTGCAAAAAATCGAACTGCAATATATTACAAAATATTTCTGTTAGTGCTGAAGTTTATCATTTTCGAACCCAACTGAAGTACTTTGTGGCGGACATCTACCAGAAAACTTCCGAACTGGCATGAAAGAAGTTTCCTGTGAGTATTTTGAAACTGTAATGGTATAATTTCAGAATTGCTTAAAATACTGATTTCATTTAATTAGTTTGATAGTGTTTCCTAAAAACAGGACGAGACAGTTCCCCCCTCCCATGCTACGAATCTAAAGTCCAGACCAACACTTGCACAATGTGTGATCAA